>SNQJ01S0053798.1:74832-87631 GCA_010110895.2 Picea sitchensis
CCCTAGCTTGGATATTATTGTAACAGAGCGCTGCTCGATTGGAGGTTTCCCCCTCGAAGAGGCCTGTGAACATTGCTATCTGAATCAAGTGCTATTTCTGTTCAAGTGCTATTTCTGTTATTATTTCGTATATCATTTCTGTGTATTGTGAAGATTATGCTGGATATTTTACTGTTATTCTGTTATTTCTAGCATTTCGTTCCTGTTCTGCATATTTTATACATCTGGTATCTTGCAGAAATGTTTGTAGGTTAGCTACTATGACCCTGGCGCGCAATAAAGAAATAAATGTTTGTAGGTTAGCTAATATGACCCTGGCACATAGTATAGAAAGAAATGGGAATCATTTAAAAGAAAGAGAGGATTAACCCTCTACTACAGTTGCAGAAAACCAGGACCATGCACCGAGAACACTTTCGCTAACCGTGAATCTAAGCCTGCAGACTTGTTGATTTTATACAGTGATCATTGCACCATTGCCTTCTATCCTATTGCAGTGTCTAAGTTACTCCTCGAACCCAAAGATTTCCAACCCCAAGCATGTATGTCGGATGAGTTCAGCACTGCAGAGAGAGTTGTCAAAGAAGTTCTAATTGATATCATGACTGAAAGAGTCATGTCGATGTCTACAGGTGTACAAGTATCATCGATGAGAGGACTGCAAGCCTCTTTGTCAACTGCTTGCGAATCGGGGTCATCCCAACCATTAGTAGAGAAGAGAACCAAGCATAAATACGACCTAGCAAACATGAAGTTGTTTCCATCCATATTTCCTGATTACATCCCACCTCTAGATGGCGCGGTGAATCATGATAGTGTGCCAAGAGACTTTGAGTACACTATGGTCACTGCGTACCTTCCAAAGGGGATATGAGCAGGACGAACAAAGAAGGACAAGATCACAGCATTGAAATTCAATGACTTCAACCTTGGAGATCGAAAGATCTATGGTATTCTCGCCCCATACAAGTACCTAACCAGAACTAAAGGGAAGAACTCGAATATCATCCCTCAGTCGTGGATGATGAACCTTGTGAAGTCCACCCTATTGAATGTCATGAAGATCCCACACTTCGGAAGAAACCAGGAAGTCAATGCATGTGTCAAGCTACTATTGTCATGTTACCATGGCAATTACTTATGGCTAGACTGCCACATTACAATTGATCCAACACTAATCCATAGGATCACAGGACTGAGTATGCAAGGACCCAACCCATATGAATTTTAACCAGGAAAAGACGCAAATCGCACACTAGAACAGAAGATCAAGGATACATACGATGACGTTGAGAAGGGAACAAGAGGCTACAAGGTAACTTCCATCCAGAGTGGTGTAGTGCGCCTCACATGTCAACTGATAGATAGAAATTTAGTAAGGAAGAACCGACCTACGCAGGTCACTGACTTTGTTGTTGACCTCGCACGAAAGTGCGCGGAAGGCCTACAAATGAACTGGGTGAAGTACCTAGTTAACCAATTGGAACTAGATTGCCGAGAAGAACATGATTAGGGTTATGAATTTAATTTTAGTTGGCTCCTAGTACTCAATGAATTTGTTGCTTGGAAGATGTCAGAAGGAGTGACCTTCCCCGACATAGAGCCATTCAAATCGCTTGCTGTGAAGTTCTCTACCCTATGGTATTCAACTAATATGAACAAACAATGGCATTCGAGCATTTTGTTTCATACATACTACCTCCAGCTCAAGCAATCCATCGAATTCGATCCTCGCATGACTCTAAACACCCTACAAAGGTTCTGACCACTAATGAAGTTCAATGCAGATTGGCACTTTATCTACATTACAGCGCAAGTGGCTAAACACCAAGAGCAGCTCCAGTCATATTACAAACTCACAGAAGAAGACCTTGAGGAGATCACCAAGGAATGGTCTACTGACCTCCTTATCCCCGCCAACCCTATAGAGATATCTGATATTGACATCCCAGAGGACACTCATAAAGAACATAATACACCTGGAGCCAACAGACAAAAGAAGACTAAGGAGGTCCAAAACTTAAGAAACACCTTAGGGAATACTACTTCCATGTCACCTGACTGAGGGGGTGGTGACAGAGTAGAAGTTAAAAAGATACCAGGTGAAGTAACACTGCCTAGAGACGAGGTTGACCCTTTGAAGAAGAGGAAGGTTTACCTCTCAAAAAATTCTTCCCGGAAGAAATTGAAAGCCTCTATGACCAAGATGCAGACTATCCTCACCTTTGATGACTTTGACTTCATCATAGAAGCCCTGAACAATGCTTCACTAGAGATATAAGAGAAACAACGAGTGAAGCAGGAGGAAATGTATGATAGGATTGAAGTCAAACTCCGAGGGGTACATCAGGCCCTTCAGTATAGTCGCAAAGTCTCCACTGTGCCTCTGCCATCAAGAGAACCAGAGTTGGGAGAGGAGCCAACCCAACTCCACCGACTAGCTGAGACAGTCGAAGCTTGCCTTCAATGAGAACAAGAGGAAACAAAACAAGCTACCCTGACTTTGATGCAAGTGCAAGGAGTACTTGTAGAACAACATCGAGCTGTACAATAGGAAAAGATTGCTTGCCAAGAAAAGTTTGAGGAATAAAAATAACAGCTACAGCAAGGAAAAGAACAGTTGCTTGTGGAGCACTTTGAAGTGAAAGAAGTGGTTAGCAAAGCACTTTGTTCTGTGATAGTCATAGAAATAAAGGAAGAGGATCAAGTCATGCAGAAAGTAGAGAAGCTCATAGAAGTTATGCAGTAGCTACAACAATGCATAGCATACTTAGAGCTCCGCACAGTTCCCAAGACCCCACAAGATGTAAGGGATCAAAGAGAAGCAACTGCTCGAAGCACAGTTGAGAGAATAAAATCCCTTTCTATGGAATGTAAGAAAATTGCTGATCACAGTTCCTAGACCTATGAACAACTCACTGAGAATCCAGAACTGAAGGCACTGGAGTCCCATCTCCAAGAGGCGAAGTATCAAGTCGAAATGATACAAGCGCAGGTGAATCCTCTGTCAGCTGTGGAAAGAATGAAGTGATCCCAGGAGCAACACACTGCCCAGCTGTAGATCCATACTATGGAGAGAAAATTTATGGAAGTAACTCAGAGGCTCCAACCTGTACAAGATAAGGATTACCAATTGTTCACATAGGTAGAAGGCCGAGGAGCAGAACTAGAGCAAGTTGTCATTGCAGCTGAACAATGCCTGGAGGGACCTGTCAATGATGCAGTCATCCAAGAGTTCACTGAACAGGAGGCCAAGGCACAACAACAAGTCAAAGAAGCTCAAGCTACGTTCAAGGATTTTGAAGTAGAACTACCCAGATCAGAGTGACTCGAGATGAGTCACAGGTGAGTGTTGGGGACCTATTGGCCCTTGACCAAGGTTTTAGAGATCCTTGGTCAAGTTTGACCTATTTTGGGACTTCGATAGCTTGTCGAAGGGGGAGCACAAGACGAAGCAGAGATCATGGGATATCGGCCCCTTTTTGGGATTTGGGATTATGTAACGGGTATGGGATGTCAGCCCATGGGTTTACCCATGTTTAGGCCTATTTTGTAAAGTATAAATAGATGCTAAGGCAATGTAGTGAATATAGATATAGAGAGTTACAAATGGCTAAGTTCTAGTTCTATGTGATTGAAGGATTGTAAGTGCTCTATGCATATTGTGTGAGACTTGTAGAGCTAAGTGCAAGTCATTGTAAACGACTATGGAAGGTTGTGTGCTTAGATCTACTTGAGGAAGGACGATCTAGCGAGCTACGCAAATCTCCTGTCCTATGGGGAGTAGGGTTTTGAGGCTCTATGCATGTAACCTATTGAAGAAGCTAATAAAGAAGAAGAGTTGGTGGACGTAGCCCCAGGGTGGGGGTGAACCACGTATATGCTGTGTTGCTCTGCTTTGTGCGATGTCTTGATGTGTTTATGTCTTTATTTTCTAAGTGCTTTGATATAGATAGATTGATCTATTTATGCTTTGTGCTAATGATGTATATGGATATTAGATATGACTTATATGAATTTGCTTAGTGCCTGAATCTGTTATATCTAACCTACTTCTCTACGATAAGTGCTTAGATACATCAGATCTGGATATTTGCGAAGTATATAGTGGTTGAATATTGATGAATTGTCGGTGATAAGTGCTATGTTAAGTATTACAATCACAGATCTGTGTCCCAGCTAAGGTTGCAGACACCTGAGTCCTGTAACCACCCCTACCTCTACCTCTAGTGAGACTTCATCTACTTCGCACGCGTTGTCGAAAGGGCCGATAGTCAGGGTTTTTTTGGTGCGTTGTTGTAGCGTTGAACCCTGGGTCTGCCCCTGTGCTAACAAATGTCAATGTTTACTGTCAACACAATGTAATATATATTGTTGTGTAAACATTACTAAAATCGTTGAGTAAATATTACTAAAATCGTTGAGTACATATATCGTTGTTGAATTACATTTCAAGGGAAAAATTTAACTCTATAAAAATTACAAAAATCGCTATATGAGTTCTCTATCATAAATGAATTTTCTATCATGAAATCACTATGAATTCACCATATAAATTGCTATCATAAAATGAAAATCGTTGTCTAGCTACATTTAAAGGGGAATTTAAAACTTCATGAAATTTACATCTCTACTAGGAAATTTCGCTGTGAATTTACATTTAAAAAGAGAAATTAAAACTCTATCCAAATTACATCTATTTAGATTCGTTGTGTATAGAAATTACATCTATTGAGATTCCTTGGGTATAGAAATTACATCTATGTATAGACTTGTTGTATATAGATTTGTTGTATTAAAACTCTATAAAAATTACATCTATTTAGATTTGTTGTTTATAGAAATTACATCTATTTAGATTTGTTGGGTATAGAAATTACATATATGTATAGACTTGTTGTGCATATATTCATTGTATTAAAACTCTATAAAGATTACATATATTTAGATTCTTTGTGTATAGAACTTACATCTATTTAGATTCGATGTCCTTCAAATGAAAAATGCTATGTAAAAATATGGGTGAAAACGATTCGAGCTATGTAAAATGAATGAAAAATACTATGTAAAAAATTGGGTAAAAACGAATGCAAAACACTATGTAAAAACGAATTCAAAACACTATGTGAAAACAATTCGAGCTATGTAAAACGAATGAAAAATGCTATGTAAAAAATTGGGTAAAAACGAATGCAAAACGCTATGTGAAAAAAATTCGAGCTATGTAAAATGAATGCAAAACACGATGTAAAAATTTGGGTAAAAACGAATGCAAAACGCTATGTAAAAACGAATGCAAAACGCTATGTGAAAACAAATGCCAAAACGCTGTGTGAAAATTTGGGTAAAAGTTGTTCAAAGATTAATCCTTCAAGAATAATCACTCAATGCAGAGTTTAAACATTCCTCAATGTTGGACATCATAAAAAATGCATAGACTGGGCCTTCAAAACTCAGAGGTTATCATTCACAAACACAAAGTTTTATCAATCCAAAACGCAGAGATTTAACAAAGTTTTAGCAATTAAAAACGCAGAGAAAATTAGAGTTTTAATCTCTCAAGATGCGAAGATACTCATTCACAATAAGTTGCAAATATCAGGGGTTAATCATAAGAGAAAAACACAAAGATAAGTAAGGGTTCAATAACTGGGATAAATTTATCCTTCACTTATTATCTGTGCACAAGAAAGCAAGGCATTTGAATCTATAGGTCTTTAAACACCGGAGTGATGAACGACGATTTGACTATTGGCCGATTGCTCAGGCACAGATTAATAACTTAAGGGATAAGGGATGAAATATAGAAACACAAATTTTCTTCGTAATAATCAATAAAAACAAACACAGAGAAGTTATTGTAATCAGAGGTTGGGTTCACCATGGGAAAACAAATAAGAATATAGTGATCAAGGGAATTAAAAATATCGTAGGAAAGAAGGTGCAATAAAGCTCATGGAAATGAAATCTTCAACCGAGCACAGAAAAATAACATGTGTAAATTAAATTTCATTGCAAGTAACAACTTTAATAGGAGTACCTTAGCCAAACGTGAATGCTCTGAAGTGGTTGTCCCACGCGTGCTTTGTCCAACTCTCGCTTGCCAACCGATGTCACCTCACTAGGACCTTACAACCAATGCTAGGGGTACTCTTCTCCCCCCTGAGCCCCCTGAGCCGCAAAGGGGCCACACACACAATACCAGAGAACTACTAGCACCCATCTCACCTCACAAGGTCGATCTACCACTCGTTACCCGAGCTAGGTATCCCAACTCCTAGAAGAGAAAGTTCAGTCAAGGTAAAATTTCAGCAGCGTAACACTACGCAAAAAGATGAGATCCATACTCCTCCTCCTCCATCCTTTTTATAGAGTTTTCAAGTAATTAGTTTCCCAAATTCTCATTAAATTCCCTTTTCATTTAATTAATTAGGAAAATCCTCTCTTGTACACGTGTCACCCATCCCCTAGTTGCACTAGAAAAATCAATTTTATTAATTAATTAAATATTCTTATTTCCCTCACCCACCTAAAAACAATCATAAAAACACTCCTTGGTGTCTCAATATTCCCTTACAAATCTTAAATGAATTACGCCTTACTTAATTCCTAGTTGAGTTCATAAATAGCAAGTTCCCAAGGCAAGATTCCTTACTAAGTTAGACATTCAACTTTTTCTTTATGTTTCCCCTTTTTCCTTAAGTTTCCTATTTCTTTTAAGTTTCCCTCTTTTTCCTTTTTAACTAAAAATCAATTTAGCGAGTGTAGATAAAACAACCATTTACCCTTTTTCTTCTTTAATTAAAAAATAATTTAGCAAGTGTAGATGAAACAACCATTTACCCTTTTTCTTATTTAATTACAAATTAATTTAGCAAGTGTAGATGAAACAACCCTTTACCCTCTTTTATTTTTAATTAAAATTAAATTAACAAAAATAGATAAAAACAACCATTTCCCTTTTTAAAATTTTAGTCCTCCATTATAATTTTGACTTTAATAAATAAATTTGAATTCCTTACCTCCCTTCTTGTTACACATTTATTTGTTATTATTATTATTTTTTTTTACCACATGTTCTACTTGAACCTAGATTTTAATTTCACTAGGCTGGATGACATTTTTATTAGGGAAAATTGTTTTTAAATATTACTTATCACATCATTCATTTTAAGGCCGATTAGGTTTATTCACTTACCAGTTAAAATCGTGATGTGCCCTTTAGGACACACTAGGTACTCCAAGGTTGCCACTCGCCTCCTTCTATTTTCCTTATGTGACGTGCCCTTCAGGACACACTACGTGCTCCAAGGGTGCCACTCGCCTCTTGACTTACTTTGGTAGACATCAAACCCCTGGAGTCAATACTCCTCCAGGTGATATTGTGGGAGACTAAGGTCCTCTAAGGAATAATTCCCCTGCCTTATTGCATTCCCCTTAGAATCATCGTGAGTGACTGCCACAGTCTTCCCTCATGACATCGTGGGTCTTCTCGAACTAGGTAATCATTAACCTACAGTTCGAACCATGGTGGGAGTGCTAGTTGGATGTGGCAGGGATACTGCCACACCTCTCCCTCAGGTCTCTAGTTGTCCTGTGTGACTCTTCTACTCCACATGTGAGTCTGGTCATCAAGCTATCGTCAACCTGCATCCATCAATGAATCATGTCAGCAATAATAATCAATCATCATAAAATCTAATCATGTACATATGTCGCATCAACAACATTCAACCCAACAATCCACTCCTTGACTCGATCTGGAGTCCAAGGGGTTTCATCGATGCCTTTGCATACTTAATTTCCAAAGTCTTACACACTGAGGAGAACGTAATCAATATCACTTGTCTATGTAATACAACCAAATAACATATCATCAAATTCATAATATCTCATAATCACAATTAAAACGACCAATAGATATAATAACCCGGATCACTTGCAAGAAAGTGTCCTCAAAGAATAAGTTCGCTCAGTGCGCGCAAGAGCAGGATGTTACATATTTTTAGAACTTGGTAGCATTAAAACCAAAACCTCAAAATCAACCATCAAATTGAAAAGTAATGCTACCGGTAGCACCCATTCTAAAATTAGGGTATGAAAATGATACATTTTTATCAAGTGGTAAAAGAACTCATCATTACTGTAAACAAAATCATAAAATCAACCCTTAAATGTTTACTTTTTAAATCTTATTATCACTCAAATCACAAGATAATACATAAATCCATGACAATATCACAATATACTTTAAAAACTCGGTCACTTTTTGATAATTTTTTAACTTTTAATAAAAAACGTAAATACAAGTTACATTGAATGAAACATAAATTATTTCTTAAAAATATTTTTATATTGTCCATATTTAAAACATATGAGCTAAGAAATTTTATTATATTATCCATAATAAAAAATATATCATTCAGAAAACATAAAAAAATATTCATAACTTCATGTAAGATCATATGTAAGTTCAATGCTCATTTCTAGTTACCATACAAACATCATATGGATAAAAAATGCATAAAAATGATTCATACACTTATTCAGATTGAGTCATGGTTTCTGAAATACCATCAGAGTTTACATTGTTTTCAGATGAATTATTAGATGAAGATGTAAATGATCCATACTCTTCTATATTGTCGATGAATGCACCATATGAGTCTACATGCATGCCCAATATTTCAGATGACAAATGCCTTTTAGATCTACGACTAGGTTCAATAGACTCCCATCTTGCATTTATTTCTTGTGGCAACAACCTCTTGATAATTCTTGTTGTCTTGGAGAGAAGAGTTCCTCTCTTTGTCAAATTGAAGTCATAAAAAAGTATGTCGACATCATCTAATTTTAAGAGGTTAGTGCAACGACGAGTTGTATTTTGACCCTTTCTTTTTCTCTTTCTATTGACATGTTTCTCAAACACCATCTATGGCTTGTACACACCATTGAATGGTTGTGTACCTGTTGCATACCAATGAACTTCAATTGCAATAACATCATCATTTTCTTTCTCAATCTTTATAACCTTTCCAATCTATAATGGATAACCATGTGGATCTTCAGTCGCTAAAACTACAATCATGATACCTTCCTTAATATCTTGTACTGAATCCCTATAAAGATCTTCCATGGCTTCACGTTGTGCACCTGACCTTTGCGAACAAATATAAATTTCTCTTTTCTCTTCTTGTGTAAACTCAATAGCACCTTGAGATTCTTGTTGAAATTCAACAATATTTGTTTCTTCATATTCATTTGGCATATTTTGTGGCCAATGAAATAAATACTTCAACATTGTATCTTCATTTTTTGAGCTTGAAATTATGTCACTTTGACTATTGAAAAAAGAATCCCACCAAACATAATCAACAACATCAAAGTACTCATATGTATCCTTAATGGACTTTTTTATTTATTCCAGGCATTCAGAATAATCTACATCTCTATTATGCCTCCATGCATTATGGATTTAAACAAATGATTGTAAAAATAAAACTTTGATGCCAATATTGGACTATCTAGAATGAACATAAAAAATGATAACACTTATGAAGGCCCCCATTTTGTAGTAGTTGAATACTTTTTCCCCCATATAAGTGTTTTCCCATCAATTTTTTTGAAACAAAATTGATGTTGGAAGCTAATTTCATTAAGTTGCTCAATACATTTTTCTTCACGATGTGATCCCTGAATAAATCTCTGCATGTCAATAGTTTCTTCTAATATATGAAAAATAGGCTCTGGAATGTATGCTTTCTTAATACATTCAATCAATGATGGTATACTTCCAACATTTTCCCTCTTCAATGTTACTAAAAAATGACTGAACATTTGATCAATATGATCATGAGTGTGTCCAACAAGAAGGAAACCAACTTTCACCTTTTGAAAGATTCTCATTTCAACAAGCATGCTTAGATATACAAACACAATTTGATTTTTATTTTCATGACTAGTGTTGTCCACCTGTAGATAGAGAACTTGAGGAAGATTTCCAGACCAATGAGTTAGAACATGATGAATTATGGTGATGGTCATATTTGCATCATTATGAATATTTGGAGCTATGCAGTAAGCCCTTGGACACATTTTCCATTGAAAACCATACAACCAACCAAGTGAATCTGAATGAAATTCTCTTCCTATAAATTTTTTGGTGTACAGGAAAAATGTGGTAGAAGTGTTTTCTTCTGGTCCATGCCATCAATTATAATACCTAAATATTTGTTTGGAGAATCATAAAACTTCTTCTGATGTTTGTAAAACATTTTTATTTCACTTGATTGTTGATTTCGATGTTCTTGAAGTCCTTTGACTATGGAATCTGCACATGAAATAAAATGAAAATATTCAACATATGTTTTCATAGTTGATAACTATTCAATTTAAAAAAACAAAATAGTAAATACATATTGTTTTCTACCCCTTCAGATTTATTTCTTCTTGATTTAAGAGTGGCACATATACTACAAATCCCCATCCTTGAGTTCTTAGGAATACAAACATTGTTGAATTGTTTCTTCCATATTCTTGTAAAATATGCATATGTAATAAAATTACCATTTCCTTCAACAACTTCAACATATCCTTTGTACAAGTTGTAGATTTCTCTCCTTGAGAAATTATCTAGAATATGTATTGTGTCTCTATATGGCATACACTCTCCATGTTTGGAAAAGAAATCACACATCCATGACAATATAGTGTTTGTCAATGGCCCACTCTCTCATCCATGATGTACCTTTTAATAAAATGAATGATCTTTTTCCAACCTTGTCTGGATTCTTGATAGACGAAGATTACCAATTGAGTGAATTTTTTTGAAAGCCTTTTTGCAAAGTAAAATATTCTCAATGCGGTACTCATATCCTATATTGGTGGATATCATGCACCCCATCAAATATGAATTTTTCATGTTCTTATTCATTGACAAATATGTCTTCCTTTTATTCAAGGCATACATGTAGTCCATGATTTTCAAACAATTATTTTGGCAACATTCACTTGAAATCAATTCACTTATGGAAATTGATTTAGTGAGAAATTCTTTCCTAGACCTTGTATAATTAGAATGATTTGGATTGATATAAAAAGGTCTAATCCTGGTACTAGACACAATGTTTCTTTGCAATGTCTCCATTATTTCATTATCCTTACTAGAATAATTTTTCTTTTCACCACAAGGAGTATCAAGCAAAACATTGTCAAGAGACTGAACTAGAGAATGACGATCAACTTGATTTATTGCAGCTAAATGATTGAGAACATCATCATAAACATAATCACATGGAGGAAAATCATTGTTGCAGGAGAATCCTTTCCACCTCAGCAAAGCCCCAACATTCCAACACATCAAAGCGCATTCAAGGAAGGGAGAGGCGTAGCCCTCCCATTTTTAAATTTTAAATGAAATTAAATGTTGTAAGTCTTGAGAAGAGTCGATTCATGCCTTTGTACAACAGTAGCTAGAGTCACCTTTAATGGGCAACTGTAGGTTGATCTAGATCTGATTCGGACTAGATGTTCATTCAATGTAGTCTTCCTCGGTAGTTAAGTGTTGTAAATGGTGATTAGACACCGCTAATGTAGCTTGGAGGGAAATCTCAATGAGCCCCTTTTGTATAAATCATTGTAACATATTCCCAGTAGAGGTTGCGGAAGGTTGATAGAAAATCATTGTAAGCCAAGGAGAGAAGAGCCGAGACTTTGTTGCATTCTGAGATTTTGTACACATTGTAATTGACATTCTAATATTAATACAAAATAACAGATTTCACTTTTTATGAAATCCCGTGTGGTGAATGCATGTTTTATGTTGTCAATGTACGTTAATTTATGTTGTAGATGTGTATGATAGGTTTCCATCTGCAGGGATAGACAAAATTACATGTATGTGAGTTTGTTGGATTATTTATGGGTTCTTTAGGCTAAATGCAAGGAGTGCATGACAGAATATTGGAAAATATGTGAGCCAACACAAGGAGTGTGTATCTAAAATCTTCTTCGATTTAATAGGAGAACGTGCCAGGTGGGCACACCAAAATATCTACAGACTCATAGAGGAGCCTCAAGGTTGTTGAACACCTTGGAGGAGAACTGTGCAGAGAAGGCACAAAAGACAGAGTCGTTGAATACTCTGTTGAACTCTGCAAGGAGGGAATTGAGCAATTGAAAGTGTGCACAAGTGAACTCTGCCTTGAGTTCGGAGGGAGAGAAGATTGTTAAGGAGAAGACACCCACAAAGTGTTGAACACTATGAAGGAAAGACTCAACACCGAGTGCTTTGAGCAGGTGCAAAGAGTGCACAGAACCAACATGTTCTGAAGTGTTAAATAAGTTGAAGGAAATAGATTTACTGAACATTCTAGAAATCTGTTGAAGGAGAAAATACCTCGGAGTTATGTTGGGCCCCAACAACTCCCCCTAAATTTTTACAAAATTTAAAGGGCCCCCATTAGAATCTTGACAATTATAATGAGCTACAAAATCAAACTTTTCAAATAGTTCCAGACCTTGGATTTCTTTGAGACAAACTGAAAACATTCACTATAGTATGATACCTTCATTACAAGAGTATATGTCAAAATTTAGAAACAATCATAGAAATCTCAATTTAAAAAAAAACGTTAATTTTTATCAACTATTTACTTTCGTTTAAATTATGATTATGTGTTCATCTTTTGCTCATTAGAAAGTTTGACTATTTTGAATAATGGGTTCAATACTTCATCAAATAATATCTTGGTTGGTTTCTCATTTTCACAAAATCATTTGGTGAGATTATTTAATTAAA
>SNQJ01S0053798.1:87965-99667 GCA_010110895.2 Picea sitchensis
CAAATATGAATTTTTCATGTTCTTATTCATTGACAAATATGTCTTCCTTTTATTCAAGGCATACATGTAGTCCATGATTTTCAAACAATTATTTTGGCAACATTCACTTGAAATCAATTCACTTATGGAAATTGATTTAGTGATAAATTCTTTCCTAGACCTTGTATAATTAGAATTATTTGGATTGATATAAAAAGTTCTAATCATGGTACTAGACACAATTTTTCTTTGCAATGTCTCCATTATTTCATTATCCTTACTAGAATAATTTTTCTTATCACCACAAGGAGTATAAAGCAAAACATTGTCAAGAGACTGAACTAGAGAATGACGATCAACTTGATTTGTTGCAGCTGAATGATTGAGAACATCATCATAAACATAATCATATGGAGGAAAATCATTGATGCAGGAGAATCCTTTCCACCTCAGCAAAGCGCCAACATTCCAACACATCAAAGCACATTCAAGGAAAGGAGAGGCATAGCCCTCCCATTTTTAAATTTTAAATGAAATTAAATGTTGTAAGTCTTGAGTAGAGCCGAGTCATGCCTTTGTACAATAGTATTTAGAGTCACCTTTAATGGGCAGCTGTAGGTTGATCTAGATCCGATTCGGACTAGATGTTCATTCAATGTAATCTTCCTCGGTAGATAGGTGTTGTAAATGGTGATTAGACACCACTAATGTAGCTTGGAGGGAAAGCTCAATGAGCCCCTTTTGTATAAATCATTGTAACATATTCCTAGTAGAGGTTGCAGAAGTTTGATAGAAAATCATTGTAAGCCAAGGAGAGAAGAGCCGAGACTTTGTTGCATTCCGAGATTTTGTACACATTGTAATTGACATTCTGATATTAATACAAAATAACAGATTTCACTTTTTATGAAATCCCGTATGGTGAATGCATGTTTTATGTTGTCAATGTACATTCATTTATGTTGTAGATGTGTATGATAGGTTTCCATCTGCAGGGATAGACAAAATTACCTATATGTGAGTTTGTTGAATTATTTATGGGTTCTTTAGGCTAAATGCAAGGAGTGCATGACAGAGTATTGGAAAATATGTGAGCCAACACAAGGAGTGCGTATCTAAAATCTTCTTCGATTTAATAGGAGAACGTGCCAGGTGGGCACACCAAAATATCTACAGACTCATAGAGGAGCCTCAAGGTTGTTGAACACCTTGGAGGAGAACTGTGCAGAGAAGGCACAAAAGACAAAGTCGTTGAACACTCTGTTGAACTTTGGAAGGAGGGAATTGAGCAAGTGAAAGTGTGCACAAGTGAACTCTGTCTCGAGTTCGGAGGGAGAGAATAGTGTCAAGGAGAAGACACCCACAAAGTGCTGAACACTATGAAGGAAAGAATCAACAAGGAGTGCCTTGAGCAGGTGCAAAGAGTGCATAGAACCAAAACGTTCTGAAGTGTTAAAGAAGTTGAGGGAAATAGAGTTACTGAACATTCTGGAAATCTGTTGAAGGAGAAAATACCTCGGAGTTATGTTGGTCCCCAACAACTCCCCCTAAATTTTTACAAAATTTAAAGGGCCCCCATTAGAATCTTGACAATTATAATGAGCTACAGAATCAAACTTTTCAAATAGTTCCAGACCTTGGCTTTCTTTGAATCAAACTGAAAACATTCACTATAGTATGATACCTTCACTACAAGAGTATATGTCAAAATTTAGAAACAAGCATAGAAATCTAAATTTAAAAAAAAGCGTTAATTTTTATCAACTATTTACTTTAGTTTAAATTATGATTATGTGTTCATCTTTTGCTCATTAGAAAGTTTGACTATTTTGAATAATGGGTTCAATACTTAATCAAATAATATCTTGGTTGGTTTCTCATTTTCACAAAATCATTTGGTGAGATTATTTAATTAAATTATTTTTCATTTTGCATCTCATTTCAAAATAAAAACAAAAATAAAAAAAGGAATTATCTATCATTTGTTTGATTTTGTGGAAACCCAAAATTAATATTTTTCTCCTCTCCATCAACTTGAAGCTTCTAGAATTTTAAGATCATATTTGAAAGGAAAATATAACCAATATTTGTTTACAACTTATATTTAGCTTTTAGTTTAAATTCATTTTAATTTTATTGTTCTAGATTTTGTTTTATTCACAATTTTTAGGTTATTAATTTGGTTTCTTTTTGTTTCACAGGTTTCTATTATCAGATATTTGATATGGATCTGATAATGGCTTGATTTTCTTATCTAAATACATTCAAGATGATTGATCCAAAAATAATATTGGATTGTCGCAAATAATTTATGAACAACAACAGATAAAATTTGGAAATGCATTCAAGAACATATAGACTATTTTGCGGGACTAATTTCAGCCAAACCATGAGAAATATGAAGAAACGGTTGAAAACACATCTGCAAAATGGACCCATTTAGCTTACTTGCGAGCTTTTTCCCAATCAAATGCGTGATTTGAGAGATTTTTTTTCTTTTCTTTACGAGGCAAATTTTAGGTGGCGGAAATTGTAAGTGACGCCCAAATTGTTCATTCATGGCATAAATATATGAGAAAGTTCAGAGCCAAAGATCCAAGAAATTCAGAGAAATATTTTTATCCTTTATTTTTTGTATATTATTTATTTTGTAAACTTTTTCTTTTCAAATGGAGTAACGGATGGTTGGAATTTTGGGAGAATGGACGAGTATTTTCGAAGAAGAGTATGAAATTCCAGATTGCTTAATGGCTTTTGTCTTGTGAGTAAAATGGTTTTATTTTCATTATAATATCTTCATATTCTTTGAGTAATTGATTATGCATTGATTTAAATTAGCTTTAGTCTATTTTATCAATACATGGTTAATTGCTATCTTTTATGTATTAATTTTTTCAATCTTTAAGAGTCTATTATCCCAATTATCTTGATCTTGGTGATTGAATTATTTTGATACAAATCTTGTATTATATTGCTAGCAGGTTATTACCACTTTGATTAGAGAGCTAGATTTATTCATGCCTCTTGCCTTTAATGGGAAGTAACACTCTTACCTTTAGAGTGAGCTAGCTGGTTAGTGGGATCGAACAATGTTGGTATTACTTATATTATTTTCTGGGTGTTGGGGGTCTGACGCAACTGTCTCATAATTAGATTGAAACTGATAACCTTGCATTACGAGTTTTGTTCCAATGCGAATAATGGATCTTGCGGTAATGTGACATGGCACACGTTATTACGTATATAAGACTTCTATATCACTCTAATTTACTAAACCTGAAAGGAAAGAGACAAGAAGTATCTATCCTTGATTCCACTGAGGATGACCCTAATACCACTCCTGTCTGGGATGAATACCTCTTATTTTCAGATCTCCCCATGTCCTCCTCATATGGCCCTAGAGATCAGGAAGGCTCTCGACATATCCGATCTTCAGAAAATACCACCCCAACAATATCAGGCATTATTACAAGGCACAAGGCATCACAAAATCAATATGAAGAGGAGATGGAAGAAGGAAAGTCACATAAAAAGTAAGCAAGGAAACCGAATAGAGAAAGAAGGGATGAAGCATCCCAGAAAGACAAGTATTTAGGAACACAAACCACACTGGAGACATTTGGTGGTGGGTTAAAATCCTCAATGGTGAAAAGATGAATACAATATTTCATCTTTGTAAAGATATAGTTGTTCAATTGAGATTTTTCTTATTGTCGATTAATCTATTATATCTTCACTAAGGATCATGATTTGAAAGTTGTTCTTTCTGCATTTTAAATAAGATTTAAATTGTCATTCAAAGTGATTTTTATCCTGACACTATCACAATCTTAGAATTATACAATCTTATGCTATAGATTTATCTTAACAAACAGGTTGTTGGAGCAGAGTTATACAGGACAACCAAAAGTTCTCTTTAAATACTAGTGAGTTATTGGTCTGCACGATTCTTCTTGGACCATATGATGGAATTATGTTTTTTGAAACTATATGGGAAAACAATTTACTCTTTGGATTTCATCCTGTGTAGACTATACAATGTTTCGTTGTTTTCTCATGTGATTTCTAGATGTGAAATTTTATTTGTATCGAACTAGCTTTAGTCTGTTCTGCATATAATCTTTTATGTCATGTTTTTCTTTATGCGGTTCATTATATTTTGGTGTTGTTGATATCTGTGACTATTCACCTATCTAGGAATTTTGAGTTTACATCTAATGTTAGGTAGCTGGTAATACCATTTACTGAGAATTTGAATTTATTTCATTTTCATTTATTGGACATTCTAAAGTCACATGATGTAAAATCATTTGTCTTCTATTATCATAGACTTGTTCCAGAATATAAAATACTTCTTTGAGTTGTTTCAAAAAGTATCATTCTTGTTTTTTTCATAGATTTATACTTGACACAGGTTAACTGGATCTTATACACACACAGAAAGATGAATCTAGCTTAGTATTGTTGATCAGCGTCAGGTTAGTTGGTTTATATTTTATTTGATTTGTTGATTTGCGAATGAATAATGATTACATCATTTAAGCATTAAATGATTTGTCCATTATCGTTATATCATTTATAATCTCATTCACTCATTTGTTTATTATTTTTTCATTTATAGTACAAAAATAGTTTCCTTTATTTTTCATCTTGTTTTGATCCTTTAGTTTAAACTATCATTTTCACAAGGCTTTAGTTAAACCTTGTAACTATATATAATATTACTATTAGTTAAGTAATCGTATGAGTGTGTTAATTGATAGGATTATATATTTATGTGGTTTTACCTATTTTAGTTATTTTAGCATCTTAGTTGGCTAACGGATCCATAAAACCCACCAGGGTAGATCAATCCAAATGGCTTGGGTTAAATAGACAACCCCAGACCTGATACAAATTATTTTCAGCACGAAATGAGAGCGGAGATATAATAAAGAAATGCACAAAGATATCATGGGTATCCAATAATATAACATAAATGTATCAGAGATGCAACCATAAACATAGATATACAGTAATACATAGATTCTATTAATGAAATAAATATATAGAGACTATAAAAATACAAAGTGAAAGACTTGCTAGAATGGTGACAACTTATCTCTGAGAAGAGATGTGACGGCTACTCGCCTTCGCAAGAAGATGATTACAATGAGGCTCTAAAGGATTTTTTACAATAAACAAGAATGCAAAAAACCCTAGACATCCAAAAAACCTAACCCTAGGAGATGAAGCGTCAAATTTCATGTGGGCCCCATTTGGGTAAGTTAGTACATCAACTTCCTGGGGTCGTAACTTTTGCATACGATCTTTGTTTTAGGCGCATGATAGCCCGTTGGAAAGGTATCATCGAGGAGATTCATTTTGGGGCTTCAATCATGAATTCATCTATCATTGAGAATATATATCCCAAAAAACCTTCATTTAGGCCCTTAAAATGGCCCCGAAAGTTAAAAACTGCTAAAAATAGTAAATTACCAAAATTGCCAGAAAATTGTTTTGAGCCAGTTGAAAAAGGTGGGTGTCCATCGATATCCACCTATATCAATCCTCCCTCCTTAGGAATCAATGGTCTCCATTGCGTTGAGTGCCCCAGGGAGAGGGAAAAATGTTTACTGAATCTGCATCTTGATGAGTTGCTTTCCTTGTTGGAGAACTTGTGTTGCTTAGCTTGTTGAAGGTTGCCACGAACATGTGGCTGGAAGGATTGGACCTTTTTATCCAGTATGGCTACATGAGATGCCTATGTGAAGAAGGAATTTTTTCTCTTTGCTGCAACCTTGTCGATTTGTTTCTGTTGGATAGAAGGTGCTTGGGGCGATGTTGTAGTGGTTGCAGTGTCCTTCTGTTCCCCTTTTGAACAGATTGTGAAGTAGCTGAATTTTGAAGTATGAGATACTACCTTGCAGAACTGTTTAGGTGGAACAATAGTTGGGACTACCTTTGGTATTTTGTAGAGATGACCCCCCAAAGTAACAATGACACTATGGGGTTGAGACTCATAAATAACATGGTGTCTCCACATATATGGTTGGCCCAAGAGGACATCATAGACATCCAGTGGGGAAACATCACATAATACCTCATCCTTGAAGGGTTGGATGCCATATGATAATCGACACTGTTGGCTGACACAGAGATCTCATCCTTAGTGAAGCCACCCGATGTTGTATGGCTGCGGGTGTGGTGTTATCAATAATCCCAACTATTTGACGACCTCTGTTGAGATGAGGTTCTTCTAGCTTCTGCAATCAACAATAAAATGTAGTGGGGTCCCCTTCACCCACATCTGTGAATGAAAAATACACTCCCCTTCTTCAGGATTTGTTGGTTCTTCTAGTTGAATTGTTGCAGTCGCGATAATAGAAATGGGGCCTGCGTCAATGATCTATCCTTTACTAGTATTTACAGAATCAGATTCTGAATCAGGGTTCGACTCCTTGTCTTTGATCTCGGCCACCAATGACTATTTTGAGCGACATTCATCGGTGTTGTACTAGGGGATTTTGTGGAAATCACACCATTTTCCGGTGTCCTTCTTTGTCTTCTCGTGACCCTTCTTTTCTTATGGATTGGAATGGTTTTCGGGTGACTGTTTGTTAGGGTCGTCTTTATCATACTTTGGTTGTTACAAATTTGCAGACCCAAACTCTCATTTGTTCTAGTGCTTAAATTTCTGCTCAATTTTAAGAGCATATCTAGGGCATTTGCATCTATCTGACCTTCAAATATAGGAATATAAAAATTGACCTGTACCTTAAAAGGCAATGTGCCTCCAAAGTGGTCACTTGATGAATATGTGCCTGATGCTATCGAGAGGCATTGAAGGATGTGGGAAAAATTCTCCATCATTTATACCCTATGTCGCGTGAGAGCTTGCTCAAGCAACAGACTTATAGGATCCTTTGCTCCCTCGTTTTTCTTTTCTTTCGCCATGGAGGGTTTCTTGGGTGTGTGAGAGTGGTTTTCTTCAAGAGAGACAAGCTCGAGACTGAAATTTCTATACTTGGACCTCATTGGGGACATGCACTGAAAATTGATCAAGAGCAGCATGTTCGGATACCACTGATCCAGATTATTTTTAGCACGAAATGAGAGCGGAGATATAATAAAGAAATGCACAGAGATATCACGGGTATACAATAATATAATAGAAATGTATCAGAGATGAAAACATAAACACAAATATACAGTAATACACGATTTCTATTAATGAAATAAATGTACAGAGACTATAAAAATACAAAGTGAAAGACTCGCCAGAATGGTGGAACCCTATTTCTAAGAAGAGATGTGACAGCTACTCACATTTGCAAGAAGATGATCACAATGAGGCTCTGAAGGCCTTTTTACAATAAATAGGAATTACCCAAACCCTAGACATCCAAAAAACCTAACCCTAGGAGATGAAGTGCCAAAATTCATGTGGTCCCCGTTTGGGTAAGTTAGTACATCACCTTCCCGGGGTCGTAACTTTTGCATACGATCTCCATTTTAGGAGCATGATAGCTCGTTGGAAAGGTATCTTAGAGGAGATTCGTTTTGGGGGATAAATTATGAATTTGGATATAATTGAGAATCTTAATCCCAAAAAACCTTCATTTAGGCCCTCAAAATGGCCCCAGAAGTTAAAAACTGCTAAAAATAGTAAATTACCAAAATTGCCAAAAAACTGTTTTGAGGGAGTTGGAAAAGGTGGGTGGCCACCGATATCCACCTGGATCAGGACAGGATATTCCATTCTCATTGACGGTGTGTCATAAACGTCCTTAAACAAATGGCACTAGAAGGAGGGCCAAACTTACAAGATGGCCTTACAGGGGTCTTTGTTTTGAATGTATTTAATTCCCCATGGCTCCCCAAATCACTGTGTTGGAACATGCTTTCCACTTCGCATTACCTGATATTCCCAACGAGACATTCTATCTCTTGTCCAAAGTCACCTTTGATGGTGGGGGGGATGTATCTACAAAATACCACCTTAACAAGTTTTGGTGTAAATGCATCAAGCATGATATTTCTGATTTTAAGGTTTTATGCAGATTGTTCACTTTTACTTTTAGGGGTTGGATTAAACATTGGTTTGCGTCTTTTCCAACATATCACACTATTGATTGGTTTCAATTTGTAGAGGAAGTTTTATATTCTTTTGAAATCTATGATTACAATCAATTATGTGAAGAATTTTAGGATTTACTAATCAATGACAATTCACCTCTAGAGGTATTTTTAACAAGCATCCATCTTGTTCTCTGTAAGTTTCAACTTGATGACATGTCATTTATACTAAATATCCTCTTTGATGTTTGTGCTCTTTTCATCTAACCATTTTCAATTGCAAATGATGAATCAATTACAAATCCTATCACTCAATTGTGAGAAGAATTTTGTTTGCAGGATGAAAGGAATCCATCCGAAAATTTTGAACAAGAAAGGGAGGTAGAATATATTGNGGTGTAAATGCATCAAGCATGATATTTCTGATTTTAAGGTTTTATGCAGATTGTTCACTTTTACTTTTAGGGGTTGGATTAAACATTGGTTTGCGTCTTTTCCAACATATCACACTATTGATTGGTTTCAATTTGTAGAGGAATTTTTAGATGCTTTTGAAATCTATGATTACAATCAATTATGTGAAGAATTTCAGGATTTACTAATCAATGACAATTCATCTCTAGAGGTATTTTTAACAAGCATCCATCTTGTTCTCTGTAAGTTTCAACTTGATGACATGTCATTTGTATTAAATATCCTCTTTGATGTTTGTGCTCTTTTCATCCAACCATTTTCAATCGCAAATGATGAATCAATTAAAAATCCTATCACTCAATTGTGAGAAGAATTTTGTTTGCAGGATGAGAGGAATCCATCCGAAAATTTTGAACAAAAAAGGGAGGTAGAATATATTGAAAATGTTCTTACTGAAAATCAAACTGTTTTTTCATCTAAATCATTGTATATTCAGTCCTCAACCATCGTGGAAGAAGATTTGATGTTGGGTCAAGGTGAATGTCCATATTCTTCTAACTCTTGCTCTAATCAGTACTTAAATTCAATTATTGAAGAACACTTAGGTGATGAAAATGATCTTAAGAATTCTAACATTCCTATGAAACTGATTAGAGATGTAAATCTGCAATTTGAAGAAGAAACTTTAAACCTTCATCCAAAAATCATACCTTATCCACAGGAAAGATTAGATGTTTGTCATGAAAGTTTTGAATTGTCTATCATACATGGGGAAAATTTAGATGATCATATTATGTTGAAGGATTTATCACCCAAACATAGTGAAAGTTTTAAGGAAAGTGAAGAGGAATGTCTTGAGAATACCATTGTTAAATATCATAGGTCAAGAGATTCTTTTCATGTGCTCATTTGTTATTCCTTTTACTCTTTAGATCCCGATATCTTCTTAGATTCCGGTGGACATGATACTTTACTGACGATATCTTACTCTTTTCCATCACAACTAGATCTTTTCGATATGCCAAGATTTGGTGAAACTAATTCTGAACATAACATTTATGAAGTCGTATTTAACGCTCTTTTAATTTCATCACTCGCATGGAAAAAATATATGCTGCAAGATGATTTTACACGATTTTTTTTTTGAAAAATACAATGCACTCATTCTTATGGAGATCAAATATTCTACATTGCATATTCATTCTTTGATTAGTTCAAATTTTAATGATTATGCTTCACGATTTGAAATGATCCATCTCATCAAAGGAAGTGTTCAAACCATTAATCCAATTAATGTTATGAATCCTCTTATGATGTGTTCCCCATTGTTAGATCTAGTTCGTTGAAGTCATAGTTTGCATCCTAATTTTTATGACAGGATCTTAGAGGGGCTTGAGGATTCATATCTAAAAAATATTCATAATAAAGATAAAGTTGTTCTTGCTTTGGTTCTACCTGAATATATAGGAGGTAAGCATGAAATTTTATTTCGTATCTCCAAATACTACATTCTTTTATTTTGATTTTTTACTTTCTATGCCTTGTAGGATTGAATATGCTCTCGTGGATGCACTGGAAATATGATTTTACTTAGCATTTTGATCTATGTAGAAATTAGAGTAGGTGTATGAATAGATTCCTTTTGGGTTTTTCTTTCCTTTTCATTTTTTTCCTTTGAATAATGTAGTTATGAAGGCACCTGGCTATGCAAAGAGAACAATCGTCTGAATGTTGTCAGGGAAGTCTTCTTTCAATTCCTTTCTTTTTCCTTTTCGCAGTTGTCTTGATTAAATGTTTCTTTTTCAAAACTTGGTAGAAATGAGCATCATGTAATGATTTCAGATATTATTAATCATTAATAAAGAGATTAGGGATTTGATCTTAGTTTTACCCTAACAAACATAGCTTACCACTTCATGTAATTTCACTCATCCTAGTTAAGTATTTTTCTATGACTTTTAAGAATAAGTTTGGTCAAAATGATGTATCATGCATGACTATCTTAAGAAAAGAACCTTCCTATATGAAAAACTCCGAACTATGATGTTCTTCCTTTGGATCCTCTTTCTCTATGAGAGGTTGGCCTGGTTTTTTTTTGGTCAAATTATTTTTAAAAGTGAGATTTTTCTATTTCGATTTTGTTAGTTTTGATACACTTCTAATTTTGAATCCCATAAATAAAATCTGATTCGATTTGTTGTGTGTTTTTTTGTTTTCTTTGATTTCTTTGATTGAATTCTCTTCTTGTTTGTCTTTTTGAACCATTATATTGTTGATCCAAGAGAAATCGTCAGAAGGAAGCATTCATTTCAAGACTTGTGTTTTTCAAGCAATTTGAAATAGTTCAAAGAGATCATGATATTAAGATATATCCCAAACAATTGATTTTTAAGTCAATTGTCACTTTTGTTTTGTCCTCAAATTGTCTTTTCTAGAGTATTAGACCAAAGATATGGTTTAAATCTTTGAGAATTATGATGATATTTAAACTTTTTATGTCATCCATATTCTTAAGGAAACACTTTTGAGTGCTTCCCCATTCTCTAGATGATTTCTTAACTGAAATCTAAAATCTCTAAACCATGATAAAATTTCCAGTTTTGAAAGCAAATAAAAAACATGATCAATTTTTCACCTGTATTGCAATTCACCTCCAGTATCACCCCACTCTCTTTGTCATCAATAAATCTCTAATTGTATTATTATTTAAAAGTGACATAAGAGGGTTGGAAGCACTTAAGTGTAAGAAGTGTGTGTAAACTTGTCGGGGTACTAAACAAGCTCGCTAGCAGTGGGTAAATGCACACATGATACCAAGACAACTTCGTCAGGGTACTGAATAGGCCTGTTGGCAGCAAAGCAATGTTGGGTCAGAAGGTAGCAGGTATATGTTTTTAAATTAACTTTTATGGAAGTATACATCATGTGGATACAACTATTGGATGGGATTAAAGCATTTGAGTGGGTTAAATGGCATCCCTGTCGAGGCTATGGACACCTGTTGGCAGCAGTGGCTCTATCAACAGTATTGAATTTCTTTTATAAACATCATGACTCTTTGATTAAGACATTATTTCAGGTTATAATTCCCTGCAAAGCAAATTCTATTGTCTGGTTATAACATTGAGCTTATCCTAATACTATATGGTCTCAAAGTGAATTTATTTCAGGGAGCTTAAATCCTTTTTCAAGTCTTGTTATTTTCTTCCTGAGATGAAAGATTACCAGATTATAGATAACTGCTTCACCTA
>SNQJ01S0053798.1:128004-147074 GCA_010110895.2 Picea sitchensis
TTAGTACATGCATAAGATATGTGTATGCTAGCTACACACACATACCCTACCCTTGTATACTAGTATAAGTAATTAATGTATTAATTATTAAAATAAATTATTAACTATTTAACTGAATGTTTATTGAATATGTAAATTATATTGCATACAAATATCTAGAAGCATTAAATACTTTCTTGACTTTGATAGATGGTGGGTGTGATGAATTAAATGAGCATGGTGGAGTGTTATGTACATTTTGAGGAAAATTATCAAATAACATTTATTATCTAGCATGAGAATAATGACTTTTTATTTTATTTATTGTTGTTTAATGCAAGTCATTTATATTTAGTTTTATTTTAATATTTTCCCAAAATATCTAGATAAGGAAGGTTGATGGATAGTAATGAGGGGGGGTTGAGGAGACTTGGGGAAGTGTGTATGGAAACTTGATAAATAGGGAGAAGAAGTAGAAGGAGGGGGAGGAGGTTTGAGCATGATGAGGGGTGGTGAAATTCTTGGAAGAGATGATTCTTGTGATAGTTTTCTTTGAGCATTTGTGCTTTGTTGTTCTTGGAGTCACAAGCACGGAGGGCCAAGAAACCGAAAGGTTTCTTGGAGCTAGGAAGCCGGCTAGGCTCCTAGTTGACAGGGAGGATTCCGTTGTTTTACTCTGGGAAAACGGGAAAAGAATGCTTGGAAGCGCCCATGACTACAATACAACTGGTGAGCTTCGACAAGCTATGGAGGAGGTATTTTTTAGTGATATTTTTGTTATTGATATTTTGAGTATATTTATGTTTTAAGTTTTTAAATCTTAAAGTTAGCCTACTACTTATTTCACCATGTTATTAGATTTATCATTGAGAAGACGTAGAATAAATGTGTAAATAAAAATCAATGAAATAATGCTAAAACAAAGTTGTTAATGAGTAAGTATTTAAATAAATAATTAATTGCTTAGCATCATGGGGAAGGGTGCTACACTGAAATTATTGTAATTGCATATTTGAGTTGTTGGGTTTATATAATCTTGGTGTGAAATAATTTTTTCAAGGTGTATAGTCTTGGTGCCTCAGAAATTTAGAAATTTTGCATGGTGTATAATCTTAGTGTTTCAAAAATTTAAAAGTTTTTTAGGTGCTGTGATGCAGGAACATCGCTCACTCATCATGCGAGCTAGCACATTAAGAGGAAACAGCTGGACAACGCCAGCATGCATTTTGAAATACTTTGGAAGTATTGTGTCGTCCTTTAAATGAAGTCATTTATAAAGAAGCGCACTTGTATTGTAAAGGGGACCTTGAGCCTTTAAGCTCTCGTCCTTAGTAGATAGGAAGGCATTTAATAGATTTAATGCAGGTAGATAGGATATTTTAATTTTAGATTTGATAGCTTTAGCATTGTGAGAGAAACGGATATAGACACCCTCCTTTGTAGATTGTAACATAAGAATTATTCAGGAGCAAGAGGAGAGAGCAAGCAGAGAATTTGTGAAGAACACCCATGTACAGATGTTTTTGAATTAAGAGAAGAGAGTCTTTGATTCAATTTCATGGTTGGTGTTGTTTCTCTGTGTATGTTGCTTATGTACTCATGAATATTTGTTTCCTGGTCATGTATTTGTTTTGAATATGCTGTGCTTAAGCTTTCAGAGGTTTAACTGAAGTCTGAGAGGGGAGTGAATAAGTTTCAATTGTTTCTCTGTCTGAGCCAGGAGATTCCTGCATAGAGTGCAGTTGAATTCATCCGCATAGAGTGTGTTGATGAGGCTCGACAGTTAAACCCTTATTCTCATTCACCCAAAAGTTGGTTAGGGTTGGTAGAGTCATGCAGGAGAAGTGCAGACTGAACTTGAAGTCTTAGTGGTTAGTCTGAGCAAAAGAAGGCATAGACTACTGTGGTCGTAAGTGCACAGGGTCTGTAAGACTCAACACTTTGAGAGTTGTTGAAGGTCGAACACGAGAAGTGTGCGCAAAGTCTCTGAAGGAGTCAGAGTTGACAGCTCAGGAGGGATAGTTCCTTCGTAATACCTGGGAGAGGGACCCAGGAGAAGGTTCGAACAGGACGAAGCTTTGGAGAAGAAGAAAACCTTGAAGAGGAGAAATCAACGGCCAGGATTCGCAGGGGAAATTTGCGAAGACCCGCCGACCGTCAGATCTTGGAGAAGTTGCGCGGGAGTTAGTCCTTAGGCGCAGGAAGGAAGAACCAAGGGCCATCGAGATTCGGTCTTCGGAGTTTGTGGAGGTAAGAGTTTTATACTCGTTGAAATCATGATTAGAGATTTCCTGAAGCCGTTGGAGCTGTCGATCGCTACGGGGACACGTGGCACAGGATCCCGGGAAGTCGGGGTTCGGCATTCGGGGTTTTCCACTGCAAAAAAAAAATTTGCGACCTTTGAAATCGTGATCACACGATTTCCGATAGAACAGAGAGAGACGGTGACGTAGCAAGGAGGAAGCGCATGTGCGTATCGGAGTTTGGGGTTCGTGGATTTGTGGTGCGAGTGAACTGCGACACTACGTATACTGATTTCCCGATAGGGAAATCCCAGATAGGAACGGAGAGCGTTGGTATTCAAACCCATCGGGTTTCGGGGTTTGGAAAGCACGAGGAACGTGCCCACAGGTTTCACGATAACGCGAAACCCGATTTCCCGATAGTTGAAAGGGAGATCGCCAGGAGGAAATTTCAGTGGGTATCGAGAACTCCCGACAGGGGGTTGAAGAGTACCTTAACTCTTCGAGCCTGAGTGAAAGAAGGTCCTGGTAGTTGTGGACGCACCCGGGGCTTGGCGTCTGCGCCAGAGTGGTATCAGAGCGGGATAAGTTCTCTGTTTTCTGTAGCAGAGAAGGAGAAAGAAAAATTCACCATGCCACCCAGAAGGGAGAGACAGTCACCTGATCTAGAAGATAGGGAGGTGAGAAGAAGAGGTAGGCCAGTAGGAAATCCAGAAATGGAACGACATATGAGAGATCTCCGAGCAAGACTCGAGGAGATGGAGACTGCACAAAGACGCAGAGTTGGTGCAGGGGATCTTAGTGATTCCGAAGTTGAAGAGGAGGCTGGACATGAAGAAGAGGTCACAGCAAAGGATGCATCAACTGAGAGATTGATTAAAGCTATCACCAGGATGAGTTTGAAGACAAAAATGGATATTCCAGCATATGAAGGAAGCCTGAATGCAGAAGAGTTGCTGGACTGGATCCGAGCTCTTGATACCTACTTCGACTATGAAGATATCGAAGAGGATAAAAAGGTAAGACATGCTGTTACCAAGTTAAAGGGACATGCAACATTATGGTGGGACGAGCTACAGGCAAATAGACGTTCCAAAGGAAAACAGAAGATTAAAAGTTGGGATTGAATGATTGCTAAGATGAAAGCAAAATTCATCCCAAGGGATTATCAGATCACTCTGTTCAGGAAAATTCAAAACCTGAGGCAGAAGTTGATGGCAGTGAAAGATTACACCGAAGAATTCTACAAGCTCAATATCAGAGCAGGTCATCGGGAGAGCGATGATGAAAAGGTAGCCAGATACCTGAATGGTCTGAGATATGACATTCAGGATGAATTAAGCATGGTAACCATCAACACTGTAGAGGATGCTTACCAGATGGCTCTGAAAGCCGAGGAGAAGCTAATTCGAAGGCAAGGTCAGCGAGGATGAGGCAGAAGTCAGCCCAGAGGCAAGACAGTTGCCCAGGAGAAATTTCAGAAGCCCAAGGAGGACTGGAAGAAGCCTCAGGGTAAGATTGAGAGAGGTGGAACCTCACAGTGAGGACAGCAATATGCTGAGCCGAGGAGACAGCATACAGAGCAGGGTGGCAGATATGCTGACGCAAACACTTTTCCTCGTACTAGAGGAAGAGGAAGAGGCCGAGGAGGAATCATCACATGTTTTACATGTGGGAAGGATGGACATAAATCCGTTGATTGTCCAGATGGGAAACCGGACATAGGAGAAGCTCACATCGCTGAGGCGCAGAGGCGTGATGTTGAGAATGAAGACAACGGAAGTGGGAAGTCACTGACGGTGCATAAAGTTCTTTTGACACCTGAGAAAGAGGTGGAGGACACAACTCAGAGAACCAGACTGTTCAGGACCACGTGCAAGACCAAGGATAAGAAATGAAAGGTCATTGTGGATAGCGGAAGCACCGACAATCTCATTTTGACCGAGATGGTGGAGAAATTAGAGCTGGAGATGACCGATCACCTGAGTCCATACAAGGTCTCATGGCTACAAAAGGGACATCAGGTGAGTGTCACTAAACAATGTTTAGTTGAATTTAAAATTGGGGAATATAATGATAAGGTCCTATGTGATGTCATTCCCATGGATTTCTGTCATGTATTGTTGGGTAGACCATGGCAATATGACTGGAATGTGGTTCATGATGGAAAGATGAACACATACACTTTGGAAAAGGATGGGAGGACACACAGACTGCTTCCGATAAAGGATAAAGAAGTGAAACTGGAAGTAAGTAACACCATACTTCTCATGAGTGGGAAGGAGCTTCTCAGAGAGATGGAGAAGAAGGAAGATCCACAATTCTTTGTGGTCAGGAAATCGAGAATTGTCCTGACTAGCACAAGAGTGGATGACCTACCAGACGAGATTCAGGAACTGCTGGGAGAGTTTGCTGACATCATCGTGGACGAACTACCTCGTTCGTTGCCACCAATAAGGAGTGTGAGTCAATCACATCGACCTCATACCAGGAGCAAGTTTACCGAACAAGGTTGCGTATAGGTTGACACCGCGGGAGAACGAGGAGGTCAAGAACCAGGTCCAGGAATTATTGGATAAAGGACTGGTCAGGGAGAGTCTAAGTCCGTGTGATGTTCCGACGGTGCTAAGTCTGAAGAAGGATGGAGGCTGGAGGATGTGTACAGACTCCAGGGCGATAAATAAGATAACCATCAGGTACAGATTTCCACTACCGAGAATGGATGATCGGATGGATTGCCTGAGTGGGGCAAATTATTTTTCAAAGATTGATCTTAAGAGTGGATATCATCAGATTCGCATGAGGGAAGGTGACGAATGGAAGATAGCGTTCAAGACAAATGAGGGTTTGTACGAATGGTTGGTCATGCCGTTTGGCTTGACAAACGTGTCGAGCACATTCATGAGACTGATGAATGAAGTCTTGAGGGAATTCATTAGGAAGTTTGTTGTCGTATATATGGATGATATATTGATCTACAGTAAGACAAAGGCTGAACATTTGAAACATTTATCCATTGTGATGAGGAGGCTACAACAAGAGAAGCTGTTAATCAACATGAAGAAGTGCTCCTTCATGAAGACAGAGCTCATTTATTCGGGTTTTGTTATTTCAGAAAATGAATTGAAAATGGATCCTGAGAAGGTGGAAGTGATCAAGAATTGGCCATCACCCAGGAATGTTTTCAAGGTGAGGAGTTTTCATGGTTTGGCAAGTTTCTATAGAAAATTCATTAGGAACTTCAGTGGAATTAGCGCAGTGATGATGGACACGGTGAAGAAGCGACACAAGTATTTTCATTGGACAGCAGAGGCTGAGAAGAGCTTCAATCTGTTGAAGTGGAAGATCACAGAGCAACCAATTCTGGTGTTGCCAGATTTCCAGAAGACATTTCAGGTGAAATGTGATGCCAGCGGATATGCCATAGGAGCGATCTTAACTCAGGAGGACAGGCCAGTTGCATATTTCAGCGAGAAGCTGGATGATGCAAAGCTAAAATACTCCACGTACGATAAAGAGTTTTATGCCATCATCGAGGCATTAAAGAAGTGGAGGCATTACTTGATTCCAAAAGAATTTGTATTGTACAACGATAATCATGCATTACAGTTTGTGAGTCAACAAGATAAGTTGAACCAGAAACATGCAAAATGGGTAGAGTATATGCAGAATTTCACGTTCGTGATCAAACACATTTCAGGAACTGCTAACAAGGTGGCTGATGCTTTGAGTAGAAAATGTTTGTTGCTGCAGGAGTTCTGAGTCAAGACATTGGGTTTTGAGAATCTGAAGGACATGTACACCGGAGATGTAGACTTCGGGGAAGCGTATGAAGCCGCTGAGAGTCCCGTTCTCAGGGATCGGAGCCCATGGATAGACTACATGATCCAGGAGGGATTGTTGTTCAGAGGCAATCAATTATGCATTCCAAATTGCTCCATGAGGGAGAACCTGTTAAAGGAGAAGCACAGTGGAGGCTTGGCAGGTCACTTTGGTCATTAAAAAACATTCGCAAAGCTAAGAGAATCGTATTTTTGGCTGGGCATGCGAGAAGATGTCAAAAGGTTTATTGACAGGTGTCGAATTTGTCAGCATTCAAAGGGCAGAAGGCAGAATGCAGGATTCTACCAATCATTACCCATACCAGAGAGGCCATGGGAGGCGATCAGCATGGATTTTGTATTGGGTTTGCCGAGGACACAGAGAGGGGTTGATTCCATCTTTGTGGTGGTGGACAGGTTTTCTAAGATGGCACATTTTATTTCGTGTCATAAGACTAGCGATGCGACGCACATCGCAAACTTGTTTTTCAAAGAAATTGTTAGACTCCATGGATTACCAAGAAGCATAGTCTCGGACAGGGATACGAAATTCATAGGTCATTTTTGGAGGACGCTATGGAAGAATCTAGGGACAAATTTGGTGTTTAGTTCAACATACCATCCGTAGATAGATGGGCAGACCGAGGTGGTCAACAGAAGTCTTGGAGACTTGATGAGAAGCTTGGTGACAGAGCACCATGGCAGCTGGGACAACATATTGCCACAGGCAGAGTTTGCATACAACGATTCTGTGAATCAAAGTACAGGAAAAAGTCCATTTCAGATTGTGTATGGGACACAACTGAGGGGAGTTTCTGAACTCAAGGAGTTAGAACAGACTGCAACTAGCAGTGCTAGTGCAGAGGAATTCACTGAGGCGATGAAGGAACTTCACGACAGGGTGAAGCAGTGACTGATGGATTCAAATCAGGAGTACAAACACCGAGCCGATCAGCATCAGAGACAACTTCGGTTCGAAGTTGGGGATCTTGTTCTAGCACACTTGAGGAAGGAAAGGTTCCCAAGGGGAACATATAATAAGCTCAAAATGAAAAAGATCGGGCCATGCAGAGTCCTGNGCTTACGAGATTGAGTTGCCGGATGGCATCGGGATATCTCTGATATTTAATGTTTCGGATTTATACCCATATAAGGCTGGAGAAGCAAAGACTGGAACCGAGGAACTAGTGATCCAGTGGCAGAAGCAATTACCAGTTGCAGAGAAACTGCAGATGGAGTGCATACTAGATAAGCGAGTGGAAAGGAAGACCAGGCGAAAGCAATATTTTGAGTACCTGGTGAAGTGGAAGAATCACCCAGTGGAGGATGCCAGCTGGGAGATAGAAACAGTTATTCAACAGCATGGGCAGACCGTGCAGGAGCTCATGGACAGGAGCCCATGAAATTTTTTCAAGATGAGGAGTATGATGCAGGAGCATCGCTCACTCATCATGCGAGCCAGCACATTAAGAGGAAACAGTTGGACAGCGCCAGCATGCATTTTGAAATACTTTGGAAGTATTGCGCCGTCCTTTAAATGAAGTCATTTATAAAGAAGCACACTTTTATTGTAAAGGGGACCTTGAGCCTTTAAGCTCTCTTCCTTAGTAGATAGGAAGGCATTTAATAGATTTAATGCAGGTAGATAGGATATTTTAATTTTAGATTTGATAGCTTTAGCATTGTGAGGGAAACAGATATAGACACCCTCCTTTGTAGATTGTAACATAAGAATTATTCAGGAGCAAGAGGAGAGAGAAAGAAAAGAATTTGTGAAGAACACCCATGTACAAATGTTTTTGAATTAAGAGAAGAGAGTCTTTGATTCAATTTCATGGTTGGTGTTGTTTCTCTGTGTATGTTGCTTATGTACTCATGAATATTTGTTTCCTGGTCATGTATTTGTTTTGAATATGATGTGCTTAAGCTTTCAGAGGTTTAACTGAAGTCTGAGAGGGGAGTGAATAAGTTTCAATTGTTTCTCTGTCTGAGCCAGGAGATTCCTGCATAGAGTGCAGTTGAATTCATCTGCATAGAGTGTGTTGATGAGGCTCGACAGTTAAACCCTTATTCTCATTCACCCAGAAGTTGGTTAGGGTTGGTAGAGTCATGCAAGAGAAGTGCAGACTGAACTTGAAGTCTCAGTGGTTAGTTTGAGCAAAAGAAGGCATAGACTACTGTGGCCGTAAGTGCACAGGGTCTGTAAGACTCAACACTTTGAGAGTTGTTGAAGGTCGAACACGAGAAGTGTGCGCAAAGTCTCTGAAGGAGTCAGAGTTGACAGCTCAGGAGGGATAGTTCCTTCGTAATACCTGGGAGAGGGACCCAGGAGAAGGTTCAAACAGGACGGAGCTTTGGAGCAGAAGAAAACCTTGAAGAGGAGAAATCAACGGCCAGGATTCGCAGGGGAAATTTGCGAAGTCCCGCCGACCGTCAGATATTGGAGAAGTTGCGCGGGAGTTAGTCCTTAGGCGCAGGAAGGAAGAACCAAGGGCCATCGGGATTTGGTCTTCGGAGTTTCTGGAGGTAAGAGTTTTATACTCGTTGAAATCGCGATTAGTGATTTCCCGAAGCCATTGGAGCCGTCGATCGCTACGGGGACACGTGGCACAGGATCCCGGGAAGTCGGGGTTCGGCATTCGGGGTTTTCCAATGCAAAAAAAAAAATTTGCGACCTTTGAAATCGTGATCACGCGATTTTCGATAGAACGGAGAGAGAAGGTGATGTAGCAAGGAGGAAGCGCACATGCGTATCGGAGTTCGGGGTTCGGGGATTTGTGGTGCTAGTGAACTGCGACACTACGTATGCTGATTTCCCGATAGGGAAATCCCCGACAGGAATGAAGAGCATTGGTATTCAAACCCATCGGGTTTTGGGGTTTGGAAAGCACGAGGAACGTGCCCACAGGTTTCGCGATAACACGAAACCCGATTTCCCGATAGTTGAAAGGGAGATCGCCAGGAGGAAATTTCAGTGGGTATCGAGAACTCCCGACAGGGGGTTGAAGAGTACCTTAACTCTTCGGGCCTGAGTGAAAGAAGGTTTTGGTAGTTGCGGACGCGCCCGAGGCTTAGCGTCTGCGCCATGCTGTTTCATAGAAAAAAAAAAAATCCTCGGAAAAATTTGTAATTTTATTCATCAAAGAGAACCAAATTACATACACAAATGCATGAAACACTCCCGCAAAATGGGTAAAAGAGCAGAAAATGAATACAACAATAACTGAGTAAAACTAGCAACAAAAACATAAGCCATAACTGGACACCCAAGAAAGGAACTCAAAGCACAGATCCATAGATCCACACTCCACGCCCAAAATATGGACCTCAAAGCTCCAACCCAACCTCCAAAGAGTAGAATACCCAACAATCATTGCACCAACAATCAGATCCCAAGTCCAGAGACTCAAAACCAAGCTAGCAAAGCTCCAAAGGAGGGAGCCACTGATAGGAAGAAACCCTATCAGGTTCAAGAGTCAAAGAACCTCCCATCATGATAGTAACCAGAGTATACGTCAGTCCAATAGACCAATGGATGCGTGAAAAAACAAAGCACCAAATCCAACCCCTAACCGATGCAGGCAAGGCGGGAGCCCATAGGGGCAAAGCCACCAACAAATAAAATGAGTATTCCAATCCCAAAGAAGGATTCACCATCACTGAAAGAGGCAAGGGAAAATCCGAGTAGCCCACGAGGGAAAATCCACCAGAAAACTAGAGGGGAAGAACCCCAATCGGCTAAAGACCGCGCAAACAGAGCACTAGTCACGCGCTGTCATGGGGAAGTAGAGCCAAGCACCTGCGGGAGAGTCGAGCACCTATAGGAGGGGAAGCAGATGGGGAAACCCTAGCCGCCTCTCCGACTGTGTTGCCCTTCGTCCTGTTTCTCATTGTTTCAGAAATTATTTCATAAATTCAAGAATTTTTTCAAGGTGTATAATCTTGGTGTGTAACATCCTACTCTGGCACATTGAACAAACTTATTCTTTGAGGACACTTGCTTGCAAGTGATCCGGATTATTATGCTATTAAAACATTTGATTTTGATTATGAGGTGTTATGGGTTGATGACATGTTGTTTTACTGCATTGACATAGATAGGTGTTATTGACTTGGTTTTACTGAGTGTGCAGGATTTTGGACCTCGAGGATGCAGAGGCATCGATGGAACCCCTTGGACTCTAGATCGAGTCGGGGAGTGTACCATTGGGGTTTGATTGTTTTACTGTGATATTAGTGCATCTGATTAGATGATATGATATGGATATATTCTGACATGATTCGTTGATGATGCAAGCTGACGATAGCTTGCCAACTAGACTCACATGTGGAGTAAAGGGGTCACGCACGACTACCAGAGATGTTGAGGGAGAGGTGTGGAAAACAACCTTGCCACAACCTACTAGCACTCCCTTCGTGGCTCGAACTGTAGGTTAACGATTACCTAGTTCGAGAGGACCCACGATGTCATGAGGGAAGACTGTGACAGTCACTCACGATGATTCTAAGGGGCGCACAATAAGTCAGGGGCCTTATTCCTTAGAGGCCCTTAGTCTCCCACAATTTCACCTGGCAGAGTATTGACTCTAGGGGTTTTTGATGTCTACCAAGTCAGTCAAGAGGCAAGTGGCACCCTTGGAGCACATGGTGCATCCTGAAGGAAATGTCACGCAAGGGAACAGAAGAGGCGAGTGGCACCTTTGGAGCACGTGGTGCATCCTGAAGGGCACATCGCGCAAGGGAACAAATGAGGCGAGTGGCACCCTTGGAGCACCTAGTGCATCCTGAAGGGCACGTCACATTGTTAATGATAAATGAATGAACCTAGACGGCCTTAGGATGAATAATGTGATAAGAATTTTTAAAACAATTTCCCTAATAAAATGTCGCCCAACACGAAAATTTAAGGTCTAGGTCTAAATTATGCTAGTGGTAAAATTTTAACTTTATATATATATATACACAAAATAAATAAAAATAAAAACAACATAAATAATAATTATACCCTTCGTTAAATCTTGTAACAAGAAGGCGGTAAGCGATTTAAATGATTTGTAAAATTCTATTATGGTAAAATTTAAAAAAAGGGGGAAATAATTGTTTTATTATTTTATGATAATTTAAAATTATTAACTAAAAAGGGAAAAAGGAAAAAGGGGGTTAATTTCTACACCTGCCAATTTGAGTCCTAAATGAAAAGGGGAAAGAGGGAAATCTAAAATATTTAGGAAACTAGGAAAAGAGGGAAACATAAAAAGAAAAGGGAAACACAAGGGAAAAAGAAGAAAGTCAAACTTAGTAAGGTGTCTACCATTAAGAACTTTCTAATTTAAAACTGAACTAGCAATTTAATAATGGGGAACATCATTAAAACCTCTAAGAGAATTTGGGGACACCTAGGAGTGACTCTAGGTGGGTGAGGGAAATAAGGGTAATTAATTAATCAAAGAAATTAATTTATGGAGGAATGAAGGGGATGGATGACACTTGTACGGGGATAAAGTTTTAGGAATTAATTTTTAAAACTTTAATTAAATGAGATTTTAGGAAAGTAAGGGACTTCGAGACTCTATATAATGAAGGGAGGATAAGGATGAAGGATCTTTTTCTGTGAGCATAATGTTACACTGCAGAAATATCTACTTGACTGACATAGCTTGTGGGAGTTGAGATACCTAGCTCGGTGAGGAGTGGTAGCTCGGCCTTGCGAGGCGAGCTGAGAGCTAGCGGATTCTTTGGTTAGCGCGTGTGGCCCCTTTATGGCTCGGGGGGCTAAGGGGGAAGAAGAGTACCCCTAGCATTGGCTGGGAGGTACCAATGAAGTCTTGCCGGTTGGCAAGCGAGAGTTCCATGGAGCGCGTGGGACATCACTCAGAGCGGGCGATCAAGCAACAATATGCTTTCTTCATTTTTGTACGGTAGATTGTTGTAGGATTTATGATTTGGATTTGCATGTTTATTTGGGTAAGTAAACTAATGGTCTAGATTGATGACTGAAATTTTTCATAGCCTAGCTCGATGATTGATTGACTCCCATGGCCTTCGTTTCCCCGCATGACTTGATTGCCCTGTGGTGTATTGATTGTGACCCTTGTGGTTGTTTTGCCTTTTGTCCCTAGCTCATCAGTCCTCGCCTGAGCAGTCGACCAGGAGCTTGATCTACGGTCGTCGCTTTGGTGTTAATAGACCTATGGATATCAACGCCCTGCTTTTCTTTGTGAGGATGATGAACAAAGGATGTACTTGTTAGTCATCTACCTCTGATGTTTGTCCTTGTCTGAAGGTTCGCCTTGCGTCCTGAAGCGTTTATTCAACCCTGCAAATTTGATTATTGGTGAAGTTGTTCTTTAGGCTCGGCATGTTCATATCTCATTGTTATCTCGTTTTACCTTGTTTTTAAATCTTGATGGATCCATTTTTAATCTCTGCATTTTTATAATTTGTATCTTGGAAATGAAAAGAAAAAGGGGACAATTTTAATTTTAGTCTGCATTTTATATTGGCATCCTGGAAATGAAAAGAAAAAGGGGACAATTTTAATTTTAGTCTGCGTTTATGTTGGCATCCAGGAAATGGAAAAACCACTAAATTTTCAAAGTCTGCATTTTTTTTTATATAACTGGTATGCTGGATTTGGATAAAATGTTTGTGTTATTTCTTTGTCTGCGTTTTACATTGGGTACCTTGCTAAGAAAAACAAAAACGTTTTTGTTTTCTTGTATAAGCTGGCATTGGCATCCTGGCAGTGAGAAGGGAAAACTGGGTTTATTCATCCATCTATGGTTTGCATCTCGTTTTTAACTTTGGGGTGAATTTTCCCCTTGAAGAAGACTGCGTCTTGCAGTTAAGAAATGTTGTTTTTGAGTACCTTGTTGCCTGGCAATTTCACCCCTCTCTGGACTGCTTTTCGTTTTACTGTTGGGGTGATTTTTACCCTTGTTGAAGACTGAGATATGCATTAACAACATACTGCTATTGGATTCCTGTGAGTGCCCACAAATTGCTATTTTTGAGGCTATGTTTTTACTGTCATTGCCGACGATCTTCCAATTACTTGAGGCTGCATTTTTACTATCATTGCCCATGATTTCTTTTACCAATTAAATGTGAATGATTTGTTGTTTTTAACCACGAATTTGCCAGAGAAATGTTCTCTATGTTTTCTTGTTGAATGCCCACGATTTGTGGCCTTTATTGATGACCAGAAACTTGTTTTTAAAATGAAAGATTGAGTTTCTTTTACACCCCACGAAATTGTTGTTAAAACTATTGACTGAAATTGCAGTAACGCCCATGAAATTTGTTGTTAAAACTAATGACTGTGTTGCTGCCTTAATTGACCACGATTTTCCCTTGGGAAATGTGACCGAACTTGTAGTAAATGACCACGAATTTTGTCTTTAAACTGGACTTCATTTTATGACTTCTTGACTGTGGTTTTTCATTGTTGTTGCGATTCTCTTGATTTACCCCAACCATTCTCCTCTCAACACTCAACATTTTTAATTAATAACCCGCAATGAACTGGATGTTAATTCAAAAAAATCCAGATGGTTGAACTCAGAAAATTTAGTGGTGGAGTCATAGTGAACGTGACGTTAAATTCAGTTGACTTCGAAAGGTAAACCCAGTGTAATGTATGACAACGATTTAGCTGACCAGCCATTCCGTATGTATTTAATGGATATGCTCGGACCGAAACTTTTTATGTTTTTAAGGTAGGGTACAGAGAACTCTTTATGGATTTCCATAACCCAGGCAACGATATCTATTTTTAGACCGCATTATCATTTGTTACATTCGTAGCCTTAAATTCCTTATTAACTATCTTTTAGACTTATGATTGGACAACAAGTGTAATAGTCGAATGTTTTACCTTAATGTTGCTAATACTGTTAGATAGCGCGTTGTAAACTAATATTGTTAATAGTGTTGAATCAAGGCGTTATATTGAAATTGGTATCATTGTATATATATATTTGTKAAATCGTTAATTTAGATCGTTCTTAATGTTAAATTAAATTAAMATGTATTGACTTAATTACAATTTAGATTTGTTGAATTCAAGGCTAATATGAAATCGTAAATGGTGACTATTTGAATTTGACTTACTATCATATTGGAAATCTATGTTTAATTTAGACTGTCAGCATGGACTATCTTAGACGTGATTAATGGTCGGGATGTTGACGAAGTCTTATCTTGTTTAGCATCTTCCTTGTGTCATCCTTCGGCATCTCGTCGACCTGTTGTTGGGGTTGGGGTGTGGTTTCCATTAGTATTCAGATCCTAGCACGTCGGAGTTTTCTTGAGCCTTGATCCCTTTTGTTTTTCCCCTGGGATATTGTCGCGCCTCTCTTCTAGGGACGACATGATTCCTGATCCAGGGATCATGGCGCACCCTATGGGTTAGCGGTGAATGATATCTTGGTCGAAGTCGGTGCCTACCATGTGAGCATGGTTGAGAATCGCATGTTGACTTGGGTGCATGCGATGGTTCGCATGCCTTGATGTTCTAGTCCTTGTTCGTCTAGGCCATGATGTTGGGATGGGGATGTTTTCCCTTAGCTTGTATGCAAGGTCGTGTTGCATTGGGCGGGTAGTTGTCCTCCTTGTTTTTTTCTGCGCTTGTTTGCCAGTTGTCTTTGTGCCTATGTGTGGTATCATAGTAACCTGTTGCCTGGACTACGTGCTTGTGTTCGTCATTAGTGGTGTGGTTAAATTTTTGTCGTCATCGCCTTCTTACCTCTTAACTCCTAAAAACAAAAACAAAAAATTGCTTGTTGTCGTAACGATGGGGGCCGTTACATGGTGTCTTAGAAATCTAGAAATTTTTCATGGTGTATAAACTTAGTGTTTCCATGTATAATCTTGGTGCCTAAGAAATTTAGAAATTTTTCATGGTGTATAATCTTAGTGTTTCAAAAATTTAAAAGTTTCAGGTGTTGGTGTTTCAAAAATTATTTCAAAAATTTTAAAAGTTTTTTAGGTGTTGTTTCAGAAGTTACTTCATAAATTCAAACATTTTTTCAAGGTGTATAATCTTGGTGTCTCGTAAATTTAGAACTTTTTCATTGTGTATAAACTTAGTGTTTCCGTGTATAATTTCGATGCCTAAGAAATTTAGAAATTTTTCATGGTGTATATTCTTAGTGTTTCAAAAATTTAAAAGTTTCATTTAGACATTCTATCAAAACAAAATCAAAATTCCAAAATTCCAAATTTACATTTAAAAACATTAAAAATAATATTGAATAAAATTTAAATAATTGTTTATACCGTTCTTTAAGTCAAAAGTGTTATAGCATTATATAACTTACTATAAATCTTGGTAAAATGTTATAATATTCTACACTGATTTAGTTCAGTTTTTTAAGTAAGCACGTTATATAAATGTAATAGTATTTAAAGAAGTATTGTAATTGCTCTACCTTGGTTTTTATCAGGGCACATTTTTTAATCAAGTTTACTTCAACTTAAATTTAGGAAATTATTGACTGAAATTATTGTAATTGCATATTTGAGTTGTTGGGTCTGTACTGTATACTCTTGGTGCCTCAAAAATTTAGAAATTTTGCAAGGTGTATAATATTAGTGTTTCAAAAATTTAAAAAAAAATTAGGTGTTGTTTCAAAAATTATTTCATAAATTCAGAATTTTTTTCAAGGTGTCTAATCTTGGTGTCTCACAAATTTAGAAATTTTTCATGGTGTATAAACTTAGTGTTTCTGTGTATAAATTACTATAAATCTTGGTAAAATGTTATAATATTCTGGACTGATTTACTTCCATTTTTAAAAGTAAGCATGTTATATAAATGTAATAGTATTTAAGGAAGTATTGTAAATGTCCTACCCATTTTTATCAAGACACATTTTTTAATCAAGTTTACTTCAACTGGAATTTAGGAAACTGTAATTGAATATTTGAGTTGTTGGGTATGTATAATATTGGTGTGAAATAACTTTTTCAGGGTGTATAATCTTGGTGCCTCATAAATTTAGAAATTTTGCACGATGTATAATCTTAGTGTTTCAAAAATTTAAAATCTTTTTAGGTGTTGTTTCAGAAATTATTTCATAAATAATTTTTTTAAGATGTATAATCTTGGTGTCTCAGAAATTTATAAATTTTTCATGGTGTATAAACTTAAGTTTTTCGTGTATAATCTTGGTGCCTCACAAATTTAGAAAATTTTCATGGTGTATAATCTTACTGTTTCAAAAATTTTAAAGTGTCAGGTGTTGGTGTTTCATAAATTATTTCAAAAATTTTAAAAGTTTTTTAGGTGTTGTTTCATTAATTATTTCATAAATTTAGAAAAAAATTCAAGGTGTGTAATCTTGGTGTCTCAGAAATTTAGAAAATTTTCATGTTGTATAAACTTAGTGTTTCCGTGTATAATCTTGGCGCCTCAAAAATTTAGAAATATTTCATGGTGTATATTCTTAATGTTTCAAAAATTTAAAAGTTTCATTTAGACATTCTATCAAAACAAAAACAAAATTCCAAAATTCAAAATTTACATTTAAAAACATTAAAAATAATATTGAATGAAATTTAAATAATTGTTTATACTATTTTTTACTTAAAAAGTGTTATAGCATTATATAAATTACTATAAATCTTGGTAAAATGTTATAATATTCTATAAATTCTTAAATCTCATGTTGTTGTAGGTCGGACTATGATACATAAGCATGACTATAAATGTGAACCCGTGAGTTTGCCAACCCCCACACAGTGTCACATCTATTTTATTCTACTATAATTTTATATGTGCATTTCATTTCCTTTGGTGCAATAGCTTACTATATATAGTTAATGTAATTTATTCTATTTGTACACAAGCATGGAATGAGGAAGCGGTAGACTCGTGATACATAAGCATGACTATAAATGTGAACCAGAGAGTGTGCCAACCCACTCACCGTATCACATCTATTTTATTCTACTATAATTTTTTAAAGGCATTTCATTTCCTTTGGTGCAATAGCTTAATATATATAGTTTTATGTGTATTTATCATCTTATAAAGGTAGGGGTGGAACTTATCAAAATCATGCCATGTTAAAATAATAGTTTGATTATCTTCAAAATATGATAAAGCTATTAGGGGGCATAAAGTTGTGAACCCGGGTATAGTGAAGCTTGTGAGTTCCAGTGGTCCAGGGTCGAATTGCAAATGATATGTGTATCACGGAATTGTTGGGTGAAAAATGTATATGACTGAAGCCTTGGGTGCAAGATGTATATCATGGAACACGCGGGCCAAGAAAAATGAAAAATAAAAATAAATATGAATAATTAATTGAATAAAATTTAACAAAACATTATCACATATTAATAATGAATACAATATTTAATATTAATATTATAGGATAGATACCATTAATTTTAATTTATAGTTTATTTATTAATATTAATATTAAATAGTATATACAAGTATATATCCATTTTAACTCTGGAGTCCAGAAGGATCAATTTCTAGGTACAAACCTTTATTATCATAAACAAAATCAAAATTCCAAAATTCCAAATTTACATTTAAAAACATTAAAACTAATATTAAATAAAAATAAAAATAATTGATTATACTATTCTTTAAGTAAAACTTGTTATAACATTATATAAATTACTATAAATCTTGGTACAATGTAATAATATTCTATAAATTACTAAATCCCATGTTGCGGTCCAACTCAACCGTGCCACATCTCTTTTATTCTACTATATTTTTATACATGCATTTCATTTCCTTTGGTACAATAGCTTAATATATATAGTTTTATGTGTATTTATCTTTTTTGTCTTCTATACTTAACCAATTTCTAGTTTCTCTTTACCATGTACTTTATCTTTCTGGTTACTTAGTCGTTTTTTCAAAAGTTGTGAACCCAAGTATACTGAAGCTTGCGATTCCAGTGGTCCCGGGTCACAAAAGTGTTGGGTGCAAAATATATATCACATGACATGAAAAATAAAAATAATAACATTATCACATTAATAATGAATTATAGGACAGATATCATTAATTTTACTTTATACTTTATTTATTAATATTAATATTAAATAGTATATACAAGTATATATCCATTTTTACTTTAGAGTCAAGAAGGATCAATTTCTAGGTACAAAGCTTTATTATCATAAACAAAATAAAAATTCTAAAATTCCAAATTTACATTTAAAAACATTAAAAATAATATTGAATAAAATTTAAATAATTGTTTATACTATTTTTTAAGTAAAAAGTGTTATAGCATTATATAAATTACTATAAATCTTGGTACAATGTTATAATATTCTATAAATTACCAAAGTGATACATAAGCATGAGTATAAATGTGAACCAGCTAGTCCACCAACTCACCGTGTCACATCTATTTTATTCTACTATATTTTTATACGTGCATTTCATTTCCTTTTGTGCAATAACTTAATATATATAGTTTTATGTGTATTTATTTTTTCTAACCAATTTCTCGTTTCTCTTTTCCATGTACTTTATCTTTCTAGTCACTTAGTAGTTTTTCTGAATGTTGTGAACCCGGGTATAGTGAAGCTTGCGAGGGGTCGAATTGCAAATGACAGAAGTGTTGTTTGCAAAATGTGTATCACGGAATTGTTGGGTGCAAAATATATATGACTAAAGTGTTGGATGCAAGATGTATATCATGGAATACACTTTACATGAAAAATGAAAAATGAAAATAATTAATTAAATAAAATTTAACAAAACATTATCACATATTAATAATGAATATGATATTTAATATTAATATTATAGAATATATATCATTAATTTTAATTTATAGTTTATTTATTAATATTAATATAAAATATTATATACAAGTATATATCTATTTTAACTCTAAGAATGATCAATTTCTAGTTACAAACCTTTATTATCATAAATAAAATCAAAATTTCAAAATATCAAATTTACATTTAAAAACATTAAAAATAATATTGAATAAAATTTAAATAATTGTTTATACTTCTTTTTAAGTAAAAAGTGTTATAG
>SNQJ01S0053798.1:147113-169666 GCA_010110895.2 Picea sitchensis
ATGTTATGCTAGTATACCCCCTAAACCAACGAATGGTAATGCCTAAGTAATTTGAAGAAAATTTTCATATTAATGTTGTTAATTGGAACCATAAAGATATCACAATCTTCTTTGATTTGAGTGATTACATTGTATTTCTTCCATTGAAGTTTTATGATTTCTTTCCTTGAATAAAAGCAAACAAAACTAACAACTTAAAGAGTACTCTAGATATTATATTTATGGTGGCTTGTATCACACTTAAAAATAATAATAATATTTATATTCCTTATTTTTAAAATATAAATAATATTTAAAAAAAATTAATATATTTTTAACTTTTAGATCAATTCATTATAAAATTAAAAAATGCAGACAAATTATAAGTAAGTGAAAACATATTTACTGATTACTTGGAACATAAACACATAATAAGTGAAAACACTTTTACTTATTACTTGTGCTTTTATGAGAGCATCTTAGTATTTTATACATAAATTATAAGTGAAAACACTTTTACTTATTATGTGCTTCTCTAAGAGCATCTTAGTATTTGATTAGTATAAAATGGAAAATAATTTAATTGAATATTAATGTTCACAAAATTGAACTTGAAAACAATATCACAAATGTTAAATGTAGATTACTATATTTAAATATATAAATTTTTTTCATTAAAACTATTTCAAATAGTTAGAAAATAAATTTATGCAAAAATTCTAAAAATTATATATATATATATAATATAAGAAATTAAACAATCATAATATAGATTTATGATTTTTTTTTTTTTTAAGATCATAATCATTAGGTGAACAATCAACCATAATATTGAAAAACAAATTCACTTATGCACCAAACATAAAAATCCTTCTTAGTGAATATCCTTATAAGTATTTTTCATAGTATTTTTCATTTTGTAAGAGCTTCAATCAAATTTCAAACCCTAGTACCCTAGTAATAGAGGCATATCGGTTTGTTTTTATGACATCCATGAGTGGAGATTGTGTTCAATTTTTTTTTTACCTCCACCGCTTTGAGATTGTTTTTTCAACGTTTTAAGTGGACTCCAACTAGCAGTTTGAGTTTGGCATAGTACAATAAGCAAAAGCAATTTCCATTAAATGTGAAAATTAAACCTCCACTCTGCCGGATATGGAGTAATTTCTTTAACTAAAATTTATATTAATGTATTAGCCTGTAAACGTGGACCATGCCTAAAAACAATTAGGCATTACTTGCTATATAATTGAAGACCCCTTCACATTGGATTTGAAAATTTTAAATATGACTCCAACCTCAATCAAATAATTTCAATGTATTTTAATAACGTTTTATATAAAACTTAAGCTAAGGTAAATGTAAGTTAGACATAGTGTTGCAATTGATTTGAGGATGTGTTAATTTTTCATAATTTTCAACTTTCACCACTTGTTTATTGCACTTTGAAAGTGAAATGCTTTTACAGCTTGGGAAGAGATCTAACTTCCATATGTACATCAACTGTTAGTCAGTCTAACATCAAATCTGTCAGACAGTTGATGTGGAGGAAGGGCTTCAAGAAAGCAGTGCGGAGAGTATTTTATATGAGAACGAACGAGTATTTTATATGAGAACGGGAGATAGGACAGGTGGAAACATGATGTGTCAGGAGGTGGTATTGGTTGACAAGTATTGAAGGGTGGTATTGGTTGAGAGGTTTCAAACAAAATCTTTTCCTTATGCATTCCTTTAGCATGGATAGATGGAGAAAAAGGGTAGTTTTGCAAAACCCGTCAACTTGTTGACATGTATTCTACAAAAGTTAACACTAATATATGCCTTTGGTATAAATATTCTATAAATTACTAAATCTCATGTTGCGGTCGATTGGACTAGTGATACATAAGTATGACTATAAATGTTAACCCGCTAGTCCGCCAACCCTCTCACCATGTCACATCTATTTTATTCTACTATATTTTTATATGTGCATTTCATTTCCTTTGGTGCAATAGCTTAATATACATAGTTTTATGCGTATTTATCTTTTTTCGTCTTATATACTTAACCAATTTTTCGTTTCTCTTTTCCTTGTACTTTATCTTTCTCTTTACTTAGTGGTTTTTCCTAAAGTTGTGAACCGGAGTATAGTAAAGCTTGCGAGTTCCAGTGGTCCAGGGTCGAATTGCAAATGACAGAAGTGTTGTCTACAAAATGTGTATCACAGAATTGTTGGGTGCAAAATGTATATCAGGGAACACGGGGGACATGAAAAATGAAAAATAAAAATAAATATGAATAAGTAATTGAATAAAATTTAACAAAACATTATCACATATTAATAATGAATACTATATTAACAACAATTAAAGCATATGAAAAGTGAATAAGATCAAACATTCCAAAGGATTGAGCGATTCAGGCGCTAGGGTTAGGGTTACTTCTGATCTGGTGCACCACGCCGCCCCGCAGGGGTACTATGCTCTCGAGTGAGGGAGGGCCGAGAGGCCCTTCCTACAGTGCTACAACTTCTCAAGGAAGAAATGGAGGTGGCTCAAAGATCCCATCATTCGAACCTCCCCCAGAGCTTCATTCACAACTCATTTCTGAGGGGACTTTCAAAGATCGAGACATGGACATAGATTTAGGGAAAGCTACACCCACTACACCAGCTGCAAGTCCGGCTAGACCTTGGGTACCAGGGAAATGCATCCCGCAAGCACTGCAAGCCCTGAAATACATTGTAAGCACACCCCAGATCGAGGAACAAAATAAATACATGAGAGACTAGGCTCTAATAGGAAAAAATTTAGGACTTTGGCCCTCGGAGAAGGAACTAGTCAAATGGAGATATCAATAGTGGAAGCCCAAAGGCCACTTTGATCTACAGCTAGGCTCTAAGGGTTTTTTCACCATAATCCTGCACAACCTAGAAGACTGAAATCTGATCTTTGATGACGACCCATATTTCTTCAACTCAGCGGGTCTTTTTATGATATTTTAGATAGAAAAATTTAGCCCTGAAATGGAGGAATTTTCCCACACCCCAGTCTGGCTAAGGCTATATTCCTTTCCGCAAGAGTTCTGGATAGAAGAGGTCCCGGTGGGCACTGGAAACACAATAGGAGTGTATGCCAAATCCTCAGAAGCCACTAAGCAACGAAGGTATACCTCCTATGCACGAATATGTGTCTATCTAAAAATTGTGAAGTCACTACCAGGATCTATCGTTTTGGAGTACCAAGATGAGGACTAGATGAAAACCATCGATTACGAACACATCCCATTCAGATGTCGCAAGTGCCATGAGCACGGGCACCTCTTCAAGGATTGTCCCCTCAACACATCTAGCAAGGAGGGAAACCCAGATGCAAACAAAGACAAAGAAGGATTCATACCAGCAATGGGAAATAACAGACAAGGAGGAAAGCAGCCAGCATCCCAAACCATCAAGGAACCAACCACGAGAAACCAATACGCAATATTGTAGCAACAACCAGAACGCTTGGAAGCCTCACAAGCCCCACCCTCAGATAAAACACCCCCTAATTTGGAGAAAGGGTCGGCACAGACAACTCAAGTGCCCACCCAACCCATCCCTACAACCAACTCTACGGATGCAGCACTGGAACCCTCAGAGGCAGAAGATGGAGATGTGGAAATGGAACTGGATAAGCAAGATCTAGTTGGAGTAGACTTGGAGTACCTGGAAGACGCTTACAGACATCATAAACTCTTTACCATCCCACCAAATCAACTGAGAAAAGTGCACAAAATCTTTCTCAACTCGTCAGTTGGATCTACAGCCAGATCTAATGCAAGCTTGGTAATCCATGGAAATACGTCGAAAGAACGACGTAAACCTCAGAAGGATGAAAAGAAAAGAGGGCAAAAATCCACCAGCAAGCTCATTCAGGAGATTGGACACTTAATGGTCAACTCAGGTCAGATACATCTAATATCTGACAGTTTCCCACCACTCCCCCCCTCATCCCTCCTCATGAAGATCATCTTCTCGAATATAAGGGGACTCAACAGTGGTAGTAAACAGAGACTACCACGAGATATTCTCATTGCGGAAAAACCATATATCATGTTACTTCAGGAAACAAAATGCGCCATAGAAGAGATAGATAAGATACTTCCTAGTGGTTGGAAGCAAGGGAAAGGCATATACACAGTGGCCATGGGAGCAGTAGGGGGATTAGCTTTCCTCTGGAACCCAAGCTCAATTACTCTGGACAACTTCTTGACAACCAAATGTTCCATCACGGTGGCATACCGACTCATTGGATCCAACAATCTAGGTTATCTAACCAATGTCTATGGACAAACCAACTCAAGGGACAAACAGGCCTTCCTTTGTAGCCTGGAACATGAAGCCACTATAATAGTAGGGAACAGATGGATCCTGGGAGGTGACTTCAACATGATCTGTAACCTAGATGAAAAAAGAGGAAGCACGCGACAAATCGAAGTGGATTTGGTATACTTTCAGCGCCAAATCAATAACCTAGGCCTGGTAGATCCAGATAAATCCAATGGCACTTTCACCTGGACAAATCACAGAACATGATCTCACCAAATAGCCTATAGACTGGATCATTTCCTCCTTTCGTACTCACTCATGCTAGAAGGCACAACTATGGAAGCCAGAATCCTGAATTTCCACGGATCGGATCATTGGCCTATCCATCTTTGGTTGGATATCCCAGCAACTCCAGGACACAAACCCTTTAGATTGGATTAGTTCTGGCTCAACTACCTTGACTTCTAGTAGAATGCTCGTGTCTGGTGGGAAGAGGCTATGGTTTCAACTAGCTCCAAGATGTACCAGCTTCAGCAGAAACTCAAGAACTTTAAGCAGAAACTTAAAACTTGGAACAATCATACTTTTGGAAACATCTTTGAAGCCCAAAGACAAATAATGGAACAAATGTCCAATGTTCAAAGTCAAATCCGAGACATAGGGTTAACTAAACCCCTCAAACAATAGGAAGAAGCACTCAGACAAACGCTGGAGGAAACAAAAGTTCAAGAAGAAATCTTGTGGAGGCAAAAATCCTGTATCCAATGGCTCAAAGAGGGAGACCGAGATACCAAGTTTTTCCATAGGTCCACCATACAAAGAAGGCACATCAATCATATCACACAAATCATTTCAGAGCACGAGAAAATCAGACATACTCATGAGGAACTGGAAGAAGATCTGGTCAACTATTATCAAAACCTCCTCACGGAGCCCCAGAGGGACAAATATCAAGCTATATCTCATATCACACAAAACATACCCTCTTTAATTTATGAGGATCAAAATGCGGATTTACTTCAACCCATCACACTCGAGGAAGTTGATCAGGCTCTCCAGAACACCCCCAAGGGAAAATCCCCAAGACTAGATAGCTTCACTTCCGATTTATTTCATCATTGTTGGCCCATGCTTAGAGAGGAAGTTTGGGAGATCATTGAAGATTCTAGAATATCCAGACAGGTCCTCTCGGCCCTTAATGCTACTTTCCTTACTCTCATCCCTAAAGAGGAGCGTGTGAACCATCCTAAGCAATTAATACCAATATCCCTTTGTAACATCATCTACAAGCTCCTAACCAAAGTGATAGCTAGATGACTCAATCCCCTCCTTCCCTTCATCATCTCACCAAAACAATCAGGGTATGTGGAAGGCAGACAAATCCTGGACAACGTCATCCTATCCCATGAGGTCATTCACTCTCTTCAGAAGACCCAAACTCCAGGTATGCTACTAAAACTAGACCTTTCTAAAGCATTTGATAAGCTAAGTTGGGATTATATGAGGGCTATGCTCCTCGCCTTTGGTTTCGACCCCTCCTGGGTTGCCTGGATTCTGAACCTCACCTCCACGGCCTTCTTCTCAATTCTTATCAATGACATTCCTTCTTGCCCCTTCTCTCCTACCAAAGGAATCAGACAGGGGTACCCCCTCTCTCCTTTCCTCTTCATCATCCTAACATAAGGACTCGGTCGCTCAATTCAGGCTGCGGTGGCAAATAAAACGCTGAAAGGGATGCCTCTGCATGGTATCAACTCCCCGATCTCTCACAACCAATTTGTGGATGACACTCTAATGATGGGATCTCCAACAGTCCAAAAGGCCCTTATCATTCTCTCAATCATTAATACCTTCTGTAAAGCCTCAGGGATGGACATAAACAAGGACAAGTCCTAGATCTTCTTTTTTAATACTTCTTTGTCAATTCAACTCCACATTGAAGACATCCTGGGTTTCACTCAAAGCTCCCTTCCGTCCAAATACCTTGGCATCCCCCTGCTCGACAAAGCCCTCTGAAACAGCTCCTGGGAAGGCCTCCTTACCTCCTTTGCGAAAAGAGTCTCCTCCTAGACCTATCACGCACTCAACTTCCTGAGTCACCTCATCCTCCTCAAATCCATCTTGCAAACTCTATCTGTCTATACCTTCTCGGATCTCACAGCCCCAAACAACATCCTTAATGCCATCAAAGATTTGCAAAGAAATTTCCTCTGGCAAGGAATTAAAACAGGGAAAAAATTCTCTTTGACAGTTGGGAGAAGCTCTATTGACCTAATATTCAAGGGGGTCTAGGAATTAGAGATCCCTCTACTCTGAACAAAGTGCCCAGTGCCAAGATCTGGTGGAGATGGTTGAAAAGACCTCGGGACCTTTGGGCTAGGCTCCGATGACGGAAATATACTCCCAACGCAACAGAAAGAAACCTCATTCGCTGGAACAAAGATACCTCGGGCTCCTTGATTTGGACAACAGCCAGGAAAAATCGCCTCCTGATCGTCAACCATGCCTTCTGGGAAATAAAAAATGGTCAAACTAGCCTCTTCTGGAACGATTCTTGGCAACAATTATTGGTTTTAGCACAGGAGGATTGGGCATTTATCTTCTTCCCTCCAACAACACATGCAGGATTGACAAGAGGGGAAGACTATTAGAAGGAAAACCCTGCAAATGCCACTTGGAGATGTTGGAAATCCAACATAGAGGACCTACACGTCGAGGCATAGGTGAACCTCCAACCCTGGCACAAAATGACTGATGAACAAAAAATTTCTATTCTGTAAGGAGAGGACATATTTCGATGGGGAAGATCTCCAAAAGGTACTTTTAACATCCAAGAGGCCTATGGCCTCAAAGCCAATCTAAACCTACCCCCTCCAAGGGAAGTCTGGAGCAAAATCTGGTCCCTAAAACATTGGCCCAAAATAAGCAATTTCCTATGGATGGTGGCACATGGCAGTATTCTCACCTAGTAAAATATCACCAAAAGGGGATTTATAGGACCTTCCATCTGTCACCTCTACCTGGCAGAGGTAGAAACTATGAATCACCTTCTTAACACCTTCCCTTACAACAATAAATTATGGGACCATTGTGCAACCATAATGCACACCTCAGATCGCCAAAGGGGTAGCATTAGCGACAGCATTGAAGCGTGGAGAGACAAATCCTATCAGTCACCAGTTCTTAACCTCATCTGGAAGTTTCTCCCGGGTTTCATTCTCTGGAAAATTTGGAAGGAAAGAAAAATAAGAATCTTCAGAAACATCTAGAAGGATTGGCAATGCAGTTTGATCCAAATTTCCAACAATATAATAGAAACAATCATCTTGCAGAATTGGCATGAGGAAAACTTGATCTGCCCAACCCAGGAGCAACACATCATGAATAAACGAAAACTCAAAAAAAAAACAAAATCCGTTACCTCCTCCTCACCCTTCTTCTTGAGGGGACAACCCTTCCCATTGGTTCCCCCCCCTGTGGATTTCATCAAGCTTAATTTTGACGGAGCCTCCAAAGGAAACATGAGAGCAGTGGGGTTTGGGGCAATGTTCCACAATCATCAGGGAAGCATTCTCCTCCTCTGTAACATCCTACTCTGATGCACTGAGGGAACTAATTCTTTGAGGACACTAGCTCGCAAGTGATCCATAATATTATGCTATTAAAACTTTTGATTTTGGTTATGAGGCGTTATGGGTTGATGACGTGTTGTTTTACCGCTTTGACATAGACATGTGCTATTGACTCGGTTTTACTGAGTGTGCGGGATTTTGGACCTTGAGGATGCAAAGGCATCGATGGAACCCCTTGGACTCTGCATCGAGTCAGGGAGTGTACCATTGGGGTTTGATTGTTTTACTATGATTTTTGTGCATATGATTAGATGATATGATATGGATATGTTCTGACACGATTTGTTGATGATGCAGGATGATGATAGCTTGTCGACCAGACTCACATGTGGAGTAAAGGGGTCACACATGACTACTAGAGATGTTGAGGGAGAGGGGTGAACAGCAGCCCTGCCACAACCTACTAGCACTCCCATTGTTACTCGAACTGTAGGTTAACGATTACCTATTTCGAGAGGACCCATGATGCCATGAGGGCAGACTGCAACAGTTGCTCACGATGATTCTAAGTGGTGTGCAATAAGGCGGGGGACTTATTCCTTAGAGGCCCTTAGTCTCCCACAATTTCACCTGGCAGAGTGTTGACTCCAGGGGTTATTGATGTCTACCAAGTCATTCAAGAGGCGAGTGGCACCCTTGGAGCACGTAGTGCATCCTGAAGGGCACGTCGCGTAAGGGAACAAATGAGGCGAGTGGCACCCTTGGAGCACCTAGTGTATCCTGAAGGGCATGTCGCATTGTCGATGATAGAGGGATGAACCTAGATGGCCTTAGGACAAATAATGTGTTAAGTATTTTTAAAACAATTTCCCTAATTAAATGTCGCCCAATACGAAATCTAAGGTCTAAGTCTAAATTACGCTAGTGGTAAAATTTGTCTTCTATAAATAATAATAATAATAATAAATAAATAAAAACAACTTATTTAAATCTTCGTTAAATCTTCTAACATGAAGGGAGTAATAAATTTAATTTATTCATAAAAAAAAAATCTGTTGATATAAAATGTAAAAAGGGAATTAAATGTTTTATCTTTTTGATAATTTAAAATATACTAATTAAATGATAAAAGGGAAAAACAGGTTAAATTCCACACCTGTATTTTTGAGTTCTAATTAAAAAGAGGAAAGAGGGAAAATATTTTTTTTTTAGGAAACTAGGAAAAGAGGTAACATAAAAAGGGAAAAAGGGGAACTTAAGGGAAAAAACAGAAGGTTAAACTTAGTAAAGCATCTACCATTTAAGAACTTTCTAATTTAAAATTGAACTAGCAATTTAATAAAAGGCAAAGCTATTAAAACCTGTAAGAGAATTTGGGGACACCTAGGAGTGATTCTAGGAGTAACTCTAGGTGGGTGAGGGAAATAAAGATAATTACTTAATTNGGGAAATAAAGATAATTACTTAATTAAAGAAATTAATTTATGGAGGAATGTAGGGGATGGGGGACACTTGTACGGAGAAGAATTTTTAGGAATTTATTTTTAAAAACTTTAATTAAATGAGATTTTAGGAAAGAAAGGAAGTTTGAAACTCTATAAAATAAAGGAAGGAGAAGGATGAAGGATCATCTTCTATTTGCGTAATGTTGCGCTGTAAGAAATATCTACTTGACTGATTTACTTGTGGGAGTTGGGACACCCATCTCGGTGAGGAGTGGTAGCTTGACCTTGTGAGGCGAGCTGGGAGCTAGTCGAAAACTCTGGATAGTGAGTGTGTGGCGCCTTTGCGGCTCGGGGGACTAAGGGAGAAGAAGAGTACCCCTAGCATTGGTTGGGAGGTACCGGTGAAGTATCGCTAGTCGGCAAGCGGAAGTGGCACGGAGCATGCGGACGTCATTCAAAGCGGGCGAACAGGCAACAGTACGATCTCTTCATTTCTGTTGGGTAGATGGTATTAGGACTTATGCTTGGATCTGCTTGTTTATTGGAAAAGTAAACTAATTCCTTTTAAGTTGATGACGAAAACTTTTCTTAGCCTAGCTCGATGGTTGTTGTCTCCCATGGCCTTCGTTTTCCCGCATATCTTGACCACCTGGCTATGATTGATTGTGTCTGTCGTGGTTGCTTAGCTTTGTCCCTAGCTCACCAGTTCTCTCCTGAGCAGTCGGCCAGGAGCCTGATCTATGGTCGTCGCCTTAGCATTAAAACACCTATGGATCTCAACACCCTGCTTTTTTGTGCAAGGATGATGAAGAGAAGGACGAACCTATCCACCATCTACCTCTGTTGTAGTCCTTGCCTAATTGTTTGACTTGCACCTTCTAGTACAGCCTTTGCGTATGGATTATCTCGCTTCCTTGATGTTTATTTTTCTGCACCTTGACTGATAAGGAGAATAAAGACTAGATTTCAAACTTTAGACATGCTAAGTTGGGCTCATAATAGATGATTAAAATAGACTATAATTATTGACTAGCTTGACTCGATGATTGATCAAGATATCAGCGAAGTCGTTTTTGGCTTGCACTTCCCATTGAGGGTGTTGTTGTTCATTAATTTAATGTTTGTACTTGGTTGTAAACTTTTGATGCGCTTGGTTTTCTCAGTGAAGGGTTCTATTTACTTGTGTAATTAAATTTGGGTGCGTTAGGTTGTTTGGATGATTGTCCTTAGCTTGGTAGGCTTGGCCTGCTTGTGTCGGGTGGGATGTAGACACCTCCTTGTTCCTCAGAACAGTCGCCAGCCTTGAGACCTTAAATGGTCAAAATCGATGGGAACCTAGGCTTGAGCATTGCTTATGTGTCCTGGAGGTCCTAACCTTTGTAGGGTAGGACGGGCAGGTAGTCATTCTTATTCTTCATCGGTTGATTTTCATACATTACTTCCAGGTGCTTGATGTGCTTCTTAGGTCGTTATGTTGTTGTCATGTGAGTTGCATGCATCATGTTCATCGTCGTGTTCTGACGTTGAGTATAATGTCTTTATTACCCTTCTACACACAAAAAAAAAATAAAAAATTAAGGGGTTCTTTTACCGGTTGTACATTGTAGGAGTCGTATACGATGGGGTTGTCACATGTGTTATTAGAGATGATTCAACCCGCGACTTGAGATCGCTATGGCTTTCGTTGATAATATTTGATTATAATGTTACTAATTGAGTTGACTTGTATTCATGTAGGTAATCATGGTTAGAGAACATCGCGAAGGCAGAGGACGGGGTGCTAGGGGAGGAGGCGCGACGCCTCTAGCAGCATCCACGCCTGAGGGGTCTAACCCCCAGGGAGACGAGCAGGTTCTCGGATAGGAGTAGATAGTAGTTGGTGATGTGGTCGCAATGATGAGATCTTTTCAGCGCATGTCTGAGGCACTAATCAGCCATTTGGACAGAGATGAGGCCAGGGCACCGGCTCCCACTGAGGTTCCGCCGTGCACTGTAGTTGGTACTGGTAGCATTCACCATGAACTCGAGAATGTCAAATTTCTCGAGTTCTTTGGTGTCCCAAACGGCACAGCTGCTGAGGCATGGTTGGAGATCATGGCGATGTGCTTCACACTTCGCAATTATACCTCCAACATGAAGGTCTGCATGGAGGTCTTCCAACTAAAGGGGAGCACTCTTTTATGGTGGAAGACACTTCTACCGCAGCTGAACATGGATGTCAAAGACGTGCCATGGGAACTGTTCGAGGAATGGTTCCAAGAGAGGTACCTTTCAGAGGAATTCATTGAGCATCAGCTCAATGAGTTCAACACCTTACGACAGGGAGACCGTACTGTGCCCGAGTACGAGGCATGTTTTATGGAGCTGCTCTGGTATGCTCCGCAGCTTAACACTGAGAAATTTAAGGTCAACAGGTTCGTGTTCAGCCTTAACGGAAACATACGTGAAAAGGTTAGGATTTTGATGCCTCAGACCTTGCATGATGTTGTCTAGAAGGCCCTCATAACAGAGGAGGATCTTATCAGCGAGGGTCAGACTAGGACTCCAGCGAGACCAGCAGGGCAGGTGTCATCTAGAGCACAACAACATCCGACACCATCCAGACATTCGTCGGGATATCGTGGCTTTCAGAGGGGATCCACTTTCACTACACCTCGGCGACCGAGGCCTTAGCAGCGGACACCTTATCAGGTACCACAACATCAATAGCAGCGTCGTCCGCAATAGTAGCAGTTTAGGCTTGTTCAGCAAAACAAAACAGGGTTCTAGGCCGGTGGGTCGTCATCTTCTACTTCGGGTACCAGGACTACTGGGCCGAAGAAGGGGTGTTGGATGTGTGGGGAGCCACACTACCAGCGCGACTGCCCTGTGGGGAGCCACACTACCAGCGCGGCTGCCCTGTGGAGAGGACTAGAGAGTCTAGATCAGTTGGATCCACTACTGTGGGAGATATGGGCAAGGCCCATCTGATTCATGTAGTGGTGAATAACTGTCAAGCAGAGCATCATTCGACTATGCTCGAGACGACAGATACCATCGTTGATCAGACCCTTAGTATTTTGATAGATCCTGATGCTACAGAGAGTTTCATTTCTGGTGCAATGCTAAAAACAATTAAGGTAAAGGCAGTCGAACAAGATGAGTTTAGCTTCGTAGAGATGGCCTCGAGAGCCAAACAAAAGGTTGGAGGAAAGGTTATGGGATGTGTCCTTAACCTGGGAGAGTTTGTCACAAGGGCCAACCTGTACGTCACAATCCTAGGATCTTATGATGTCGTGATTGGTATGGATTGGTTGGAATCACATGAGGCGATACTCAACTATAAGAAGAAACGGTTGATATTGGTCGATGATGAGGGATAGAGACGTGTGATTGTAGGCCGAAACCAGGGAGTTTCCTTAAGGTTTATCTCTTCCTTGCAACTTCGGAAGAGCATGCACAAGGGGTGCAAGATTTATGTGATCCTTACGTTAAACAAGAAGGGAGTAGTGGAAGGTCTAGAACACCTTCCGGTGGTGAGAGAGTTTATGGACGTGTTTCTGGAGGAGTTACCATAGACCTAAAATCAGGGACTGAACCGATAGCAAGAACACCTTATAGGATGTTGACCCCAGAGTTACATGACTTGAAAATGCAACTGAAGGAGTTACTGGACCTGGGACTGATATGTCCTAGTGTGTCACCGTTGGGTGCATCTGTTATTTTCATACGAAATAAGGATGGGTCATGGAGGCTCTGCATTGACTACAGTCAACTGAACAAGGCCACGATCAATAATCAGTATCCATTTCTGAGAATTGATGATCTGTTCGATCAAATGAAGGGTGCGACGGTGTTCTCCAAGATCGATTTGCGATCAGGGTATCACCAGTTACAAATCAAGGAGGATGATGTCCCTAATACCGCCTTTAAGATGAGGTTTGGACATTACGAGTTTACTCTTTTACCATTTGGACTAACAAACTCCCCAGGTATATTTATGAGTTTGATGAATGGAGTGTTTCGCGAGTACTTGGACAAGTTCGTCCAAGTATTCATTGACGATATTTTGATTTACTCTTGGACAACAGAGGAGCATGAAGAGCACTTGCGCTTGGTACTACAGTGTTTGTGAGAGCACAAATTGTATGGGAAGTTGTCCAAATGCTCTTTTTATTAATCGAAGATTCACTACTTAGGGCATGTCATCTCCGGCGAAGGTATCGTCATGGATCCAGCCAAGGTCGAGGCTATTATGGAATGGTCGGCATCGAAAAATGTCCCGAAAGTGCGTAGCTTCATGGGTTTAGAAGGATACTATCAACTGTTCATCGAGGGATTTTTGAAGATAGTAAATTTGATCACGGAATTGTAGGAGAAAAACAAGAAGTTTGTTTGGACCGAGAAATGCACGGAAGCATTTCGGAGGCTCAAGGAGTTGTTGACAACAACACCAATACTAAAGGTCCCTAACATGGATGCAGACTTCTTGGTATGCATTGATGCATCTAAGGAAGGCTTAGGCAAGGTCTTGATGCAATACAGACGAGTGATCTCTTACATTTCGAGGAAACTGAGAAGGCATGAGGAGAACTATGTGATGCAAGATTTGAAGTTGTTAGCCATCGTATATGCCTTGAAGGTTTGGAGACACTACCTTGTTGGATGAAAATTTGAACTAAAGACTGACCACTGTGGACTACAACACATCTTTATGCAAAGCAACCTGAACGCGCGACAACGACATTGGTCAGAATTGCTTAGCGAGTACGACTTCGAGATTACTTACCTAAAAGGAATAGTGAATCGAGTGGCGGATGCATTGAGTCGGAGACCACACATCGTTTCGGTGCTGTCTCTTCAGATGAATCTACGTGAAAAGATTCTAACTTTACAACATGATGATGACTGGTACAAAGAGGTCGAGGGTTTTATCGTACAAAACACAATGATGGTACCACGATTTGAAGGATTTTCATTCGATAGTGATGGTTTATTGAGGTTTAAAATTCGGATCTACGTACCGCCGAACGACGAGTTGAGGATGTTGATCCTAAGAGAGGCTCATAGAGAAGTTTACATGGCTCACCTAGGAGTCACAAAGATGAGGGCAGACCTTAAACCCTTATTCTTCTCGAAGGGAATGAAGGCAGACATAGTCAACTATGTGGCCAAATGTCTAGAATGTCAACAAGTAAAGGCTTAACATAGACACCCAATAGGATTACTACAACCACATGCTATTCCGGAATCAAAATGGGAGGTTATTTCGATGGATTTTATTGTTGGATTGCCACTGACGGCAAGGAGACATGACTCGATTTTCGTAGTAGTAGACACTCTGATGAAGAGTGCTCACTTTATTCCTGTGTGTATGACGTATCAGACACCTGACATAGATAGAGTTTTCATCAGTGAGATTGTGAGGCTGCATGGCGTGCCTAAGAGGATTATATCTGATCGAGGATTGGTGTTTATTGGATGATTTTGGACGAGCTTCCAAGAAGCCTTGGGAACCCAACTTAAATTTAGTATTGCATATCACCCGGCGACTGACGGGCAGACCGAACGAATGAACCATACCTTTGAGGACATGTTGTGCATGTACGTGATGGACCAACAAAAGCGTTGGGAAGAGTTCTTGCCACTAGTGGAGTTCGCTTACAACAACAGTTACCAGAGCACCATTAAGATGACACCTTTCAAGTTTCTTTATGGGCGACTGTGTCGAATGCCTTTGAGTTGGGATCGGCTTGAGGATAGGGTCCTGGTAGGACCAGAAGCGATCCAAGAAATGGAAGAGAAAATGCAAACAATAAGAAAAATGAATTAAAAAAGTGCAGGATCAATAGAAGAGTTATGCCAATGCTCACCGTGTCGACCGTAGTTACAAGGTCAGTGATCGAGTATTCTTGCGGGTTAAACCGCATAAAATTTCGATGAAGTTTGGGAATGGAGCTAAAATCTCTCCTAGGTTCGTGGGACCTTTCAAGGTTCTTTGAGGCGTATGCACGATGTTTTTCATGTATCATTTTTGAGACATTATATTAGTGATCCTACACATGTTATTGACATGAGTTCTTTGCAGGTATCAGACGAGGGGTCGCTCACGGCTGAGTCGGTCCACATCTTGGATCATCACATTCGACAACTATGACATCGAATAGTAGATCAGGTCAAGGTCCAGTGGGACAATTATAGTCCTCACTTGGCGACCTGGGAGGACGCATATGTTATGCACCAGCAGTTTCCATTTTTGTTTGATAGATAGACATATGATACTGTGATACACTTTATTTCAGCATATATACTGTGAAACTTCAAGATGAAGTTTAGACCAAGAGGGGGTGTATGTAACATCTCACTCTTGTGCACTGAGAAAACTTATTCTTTGAGGACACTTGCTCGCAAGTGATCCAAATTATTATGCTATTAAAACTTTTGATTTTGGTTATGAGGCATTATGGGTTGATGACGTGTTGTTTTACCGCTTTGACATAGACAGGTGCTATTGACTCGGTTTTACTAAGTGTGGAGGATTTTGGACCTTGAGGATGTAGAGGCATCGATGGAACCCCTTGGACTCCGGATCGAGTCAGGGAGTGTACCATTGGGGTTTGATTGTTTTACTATGATTTTTGTGCATCTGATTAGATGATGTGATATGGATATGTTCTGACACGATTTGTTGATGATGCAGGCTGATGATAGCTTGCCGACCAAACTCACATGTGGAGTAAAGGGGTCACGCACGACTACCAAATATGTTGAGGGAGAGGTGTGGACAACAACCCTGCCACATCCTACTAGCGCTCTCGCCATGGCTCGAACTATAGGTTAACGATTACCTAGTTCGAGGGGACCCACGATGCCATGAGGGAAGACTGCGACAGTCGCTCATGATGATTCTAAGGGGTGTGCAATAAGGTGGGGGCCTTATTCCTTAGAGGCCCTTAGTCTCCCACAAGTTCACCTGGCAGAGTGTTGACTCCAGGGGTTATTGATGTCTACCAAGTCAGTCAAGAGGTGAGTGGCACCCTTGGAGCACATAGTGCATCCTGAAGGGCACGTCGCATTGTCGATGATAGAGGCATGAACCTAGATGGCCTTAGGAAAAATAACATGTTAAGTATTTTTAAAACAATTTCCCTAATTAAATGTCACCCAGTACGAAATCTAAGGTCTAAGTCTAAATTACGCTAGTGGTAAAATTTGTCTTCTATAAAAATAATAATAATAATAATAATAACTTAAATAATAATTATGATCTTCGTTAAATCTTATAACATGAAGGGAGTAAGAAATTTAATTTATTCATAAAAAAAAAAAATCTGTTGATATAAAATGTAAAAAGGGAATTAAATGTTTTATCTTTTTATAATTTAAAATATACTAATTAAATGATAAAAGGGAAAAACAGGTTAAATTCCACACCTATCTTTTTGAGTTCTAATTGAAAAGGGGAAAGAGGGAAAATATTTTTTTTTAGGAAACTAGGAAAAGAGGTAACATAAAAAGGGAAAAAGGGGAACTTAAGGGAAAAAGCAGAAGGTTAAACTTAGTAAAGCATCTACCATTTAAGAACTTTCTAATTTAAAACTGAACTAGCAATTTAATAAAAGGGAAAGCTATTAAAACCTGTAAGAGAATTTGGGGACACCTAGGAGTGATTCTAGGAGTAACTCTAGGTGGGTGAGGGAAATAAAGATAATTACTTAATTAAAGAAATTAATTTATGGAGGAATGTAGGGGATGGGGGACACTTGTACGGAGAAGAATTTTTAGGAATTTATTTTTAAAAACTTTAATTAAATGAGATTTTAGGAAAGAAAGGAAGTTCGAAACTCTATAAAATAAAGGAAGGAGAAGGATGAAGGATAATCTTCTATTTGTGTAACGTTGCACTGCAATAAATATCTACTTGACTAATTTACTTGTGGGAGTTGGGACACCCATATCGGTGAGGAGTGGTAGCTCGACCTTGTGAGGCGAGCTGGGAGCTAGTCAAAAACTCTGGATAGTGAGTGTGTGGCCCCTTTGTGGCTCGAGGGGCTAAGGGGGAAGAAGAGTACCCCTAGAATTGGCTGGGAGGTACCGGTGAAGTCTCACCAGTTGGCAAGAGGAAGTGGCACGGAGCACGCGGATGTCATTCAAAGCGGGCGAATAGGCAACAATACGATCTCTTCATTTCTGTTGGGTAGATGGTATTAGGACTTATACTTGGATCTGCTTGTTTATTGGAAAAGTAAACTAATGTATTTTAAGTTGATGACGCAAACTTTTCTTAGCCTAGCTCGATGGTTGTTGTCTCCCATGGCCTTCATTTTCCCGCATATCTTGACCACCTGGCTATGATTGATTGTGTTTGTCGTGGTTGCTTAGCTTTGTCCCTAGCTCGCCAGTCCTCTCCTGAGGAGTCGTCCAGGAGCCTGATCTACAGTCATTGCCTTAGCGTTAAAACACCTATGGATCTCAACGCCCTTCTTTTCTGTGCGAGGATGATGAAGCGAAGGACGAACCTATCCACCATCTACCTCTATTGTAGTCCTTGCTTGATTGTTTGACTTGCACCTTCCAGTATAGCTTCTGCGTATGGATTATCTCGCTTCCTTGATGTTCATTTTTCTGCACCTTGACTGATAGAATCCCTGTGATCCTTTCGATGAGTTATCCTTATGACCCTGGTGTTCTCTTACTGTTGTCATCATTTTTATATTGGTACACCGAGATGTAAAAAGTATTTAACTATGATCTGTGTTTTGGTTCTTGTTGAATTGACTTGTTTTTATTACTCCAACAATTGTAATTATATGAAAGATGTAAAATATTACCCCTGCAGTTGTGGATATGTAATGGATGTAAAATATTACCTCTATGATTGTCATTATGTTATAGATGTAAAAAGGTTACCTCTGCGTTTGTTTTTATGCATTGATGAATAAATTTTAACCCTGCATTTCATAGTCATGGACAATTTAAATATGCATTTTATTTGATGGTCAATTTAGCTCTGTGTTGGATACCTCCCTCACAGCATAACCTGGTGTGTTTTTGATAGATATTTGGCTGCATCCTTTTTTTTTTTCATACCTCTGCTCCTTAAAATTTTGATGACGGTTTAGTCTGTGTTGTCCAAATTTGGCAGCCTTCACTTGCCAGAGTTTTTTTTTTATTTCTGGAATGACCGTAAGGTTGTGCCTTGAGACCCGACTAGACTTCCATTCATTGCTTTTAACCCCAACGATTTTTCCCTTAACCTCTGCGTAATTCTCTGCCCTTAGTCATTTTTTTTAACTTGGCGATTATCTGAAAACCTCTGCGATTTAGCCATCACTCCCAGCGTGGATATCTGCAATCCTCACTGCAAAAATCGCGTCTTTTGCCCATGAAATTTTGCCCCCTTCCATTTAATTTATCCATGCCTTCGACTGTGTTGCATGTCGATTGCCCACGTTTTAAGTTTTCTTTAGAATCCACTTGTTGGATCGACCACAATAGAGTGAGTAACAAATGGTTGTGTCTGCTGACCAAACGCTCATGATTTTTTCCCTGGAATGACTGTGTCTTTCCCTTAATACCTGGCGTTGGGTCTGTAGCTAAAAACTGCCACTGCAATGGTCAGGACGAAAATCGTGCTTGTATTCTGCATTTTCATTTGCTTGAAGTCACCTACTTTCCTTTGTAGTGACAACGTTCAATTTTGGCAGTTTACCTTTTATTGTCCAGAACCTAAATAGGTTCTAAAGATATCGAAGGTACCAAAAGGATGAATGACACAACTCTGTCAAAAATGAAATCGTATATTTTCTAGAATTCTTATATTTTAATTTTGATAATGATGCATCGGAAAAATAAGAGGTTAAATATGATTCATGTAGCGTAGACTGATTTCTATCTAACCCATATGCTAATGATTGGTTCATGATTAAATGGAGATATGTGTGTAAATAAGTGTTCATTGGTTCTTAGCTTCAACTGAATACGTTAGAGCACTATGTTGTGGCTCCTTAGCCACCCCTTGACTAGTTCAATCTTGTGGGCATAGGCATATACCTATAAAACCAAAAGAATGATTTGTTGGAAGTGTTGGGTTGTATTTACACTATTAATATTTTGTGCTAAAAACTTCCTACAACAATACAATGATTTCCCAAGATATTATGTGATGGAATATAAAGTAGAGTGGTTAAAAAAGGGAACCCTAATTTAAAATAGATCAAAACATGTTCATCTTTATCGATATGCTCAAGGTGTTATGTGGTTTTCTAGTGGGTCCATAAATGCTAACTACCAATGTAAAGAAAAATAAATTGATTTTGCACATAAACACAGTAAATACCTTATTCCTTATAGTGAGTGAAAAACACTTTAAGATTGTTATTATGATTATTCAAGTAAATAGCTAGTTGGACGGAGAGGTGGATTATTATAGAATTGTCCATTTAGGTGGTAATTAAATTAAAATTGTAAGGATAATAAAGACTATATTGCAAACTTTAGACATGCTAAGTTGGGCTCGTAATAGATGATTAAAATAGACTGTAATTATTTATTAGCTTGACTCGGCGATTGATCGAGATATTGGCGAAGTTGTTTTTGGCTTGCACTTCCCATTGAGGGTGTTGTTGTTCATTACTTTAATGTTTGTACTTGGTTGTAAACTTTTGATGAGCTTGGTTTGCTCACTGAAGGGTTCTAGTTACTTGTGTAATTAAATTTGGGTGTGTTAGGTTGTTAGGATGATTGTCCTTAGCTTGGTAGGCTTGGTCTGCTTGTGTCGGGTGGGATGTAGACACCTCCCTGTTCCTCAAAACAGTCACCAGCCTTGAGACCTTAAATGGTCAAAATAGATGTGAACCTGGGCTTGAGCATTGCTTATGTGTCCTGGAGGTCCTAACCTTTTCAGGGTAGGATGGGTGGGTAGTCATCCTTATTCTTCGTCGGTTGATTGTCGTACATTGCTTCTAGGTGCTGGATGTGTTTCTCAGGTCGTTATGTTGTTGTCGCGTGAATTGCATGCATCATATTCGTCGTCGTGTTGTGACGCTGAGTATAATGTCTTTATTACCCTTCTACACACACAAAAAAAAAAAAGGAAAATTAAGGGGTGCTTTTATCGGTTGTACATCGTAGGAGTCGTATACAATGGGGTTGTCACATCCTCACAACAAGAAATTTAGGACATACTACCAACAATGTAGTATAACTATGGGGGCTAACCACAGGGCTACAATTGGCCTCAAAGCACCACTTCAACAAACTTATAGTGGAAGGATATTCTCAAGTCATCCTCAACCTCCTCCATAAAATCTTGAACGGAGTCGACCCAGAGCATGTTTTTCCCTGTTGGCGCCTCTCTCGTGGTCTAAGAACAATTGCAGCCCTCCTCAGACAAGGTCAAGCTCTCATCCCTTCTCATGTTAGAAGAAAGGTCAACCAGATTGCGAATGATCTAGCCAATATTGGGGTAGAAACAAGTGGATCGGATATTCTCTATCAAGCCCCCACCCATAAGAGGCACCCCATCTTTTAGAGATGGCAGACAAAATCTCTAACCATCAACAACCCCCAGATTGGGTGCTAGTGGAGCACACGTGTCGAGAAGAGAAACCAAGAGAGATCCTCTGTGGTGCTGGTCACGTGACGACCGCGTGCCACTCCCTCCCACCTACCTCATGCCTTTAAGTTCAGCTCGCTCAAGGAAGGGTGCCATTACTCTCAGTGCACCCTGCTCTACCTTCACATCCTTTCGATGGACTAGCACCTTCGTTTGGCCCTTACTCTATGCGTGCGGTGAGTTATGGATCTTCACCTGCTCCCCGGCCTATTTGAATTTCTCCAACGGCTCCGGATGGATCATTCCTTCATGGTTGTTATTTTCAGAGCTTGGCCTCTTGCCCAACCTTTCCCTGCTCTGCTTTTGTCCTCTCCTGGTCTATTCTTGGCTCATTTTCGCTCTCCCAGTATTCCGAAGATGCCCCGACTATGAGGGAAGTCTAAACGCGGGTCGGCCTGGCATCCAAACCGACCCCGCTTGGTCCTCCACCCCCCACCTTCTCCCTACCTTTTATCCTCCTCTTCATCGCCCACCTCGTCCTCCTCCCTGGCATAGTCGACTCAAACTCCTTCTTCTGTCCCGCCCCTCTCCACGTCCTTTGTTAACAGAATGAAGGGGTTGGACTGCTCATCAGCCTCACTGGATTACAACCCAGGACCTTCAGGAAATTCAGCCTCTGTTTCACACCCATGCCCTTTGGCTCCTCCCAACTCTCTAGCCACCCAGTCACTTCAGGTCCAGCCTCACGACACTATATATAAGATGGATGGGTCATAAGCCAGTCAAAATTTGCGTCAACAACCCCAATCTCGAGCCGGTTCCAACGTTGATCCAGAATGTGAATGGAAAATAGGCCTCGCACTATTGCAGGGCCTGGTATTCGAATTGTGTCGGGACATGGACGATCTCCGGTTTCGCCTGGAGACCCTGGATGAAAAATCATCTCAACTCATGCATTTGTTCTCTGCAATACAGGGTGCTCATCACCTCCCAGCAGAGACAGCCCAAGTAGTATCAAATTCGTCACCAATGTTGGCACTGGAAACTTTGGTCCATGCAGAGCCAGATCGCGAGAAGCAGGGGATTCCATCCCAGCCAGAGGACATCCATAAGGAAGAGCATGTGCCACCATAGCTGGAGGATGCCATGCAACTGGACGAGACACCAGTCAAGGAGGAGTCGCCTCCTCTTGGGGACCCGACATTCGACACCTTCTGCATGGTCGTGTGACCACACTACAACACATACTAGTGATTTGTCTGTTGTTTTGTCGTGTGCATGGCCACCTCTCATGCATTTGTCTATGGTTATTATGGTTATGGTGTCTACACTTTGCACAGTTGTAACGACCGTTGTTAGTGGCCATAATTTTGAACTCTATTTTGCGTTAGTAGCAGTCTAAGACTTCAGTTATGAAGCGGTTCAACTGGCTGAGTTGATTTCCCCTCAGGGCAACTCAATGTTTACAGCTTGAAACCATGGAAATTTTGTGTACTCTTTGATTTTGACAGACTTTTATACAATCTTACTTATAAAAAAAAATAAAAATGAATACTATATTTAATATTAATATTATAAGATAAATATCATTAATTTTACTTTATAGTTTATTTATTAATATTAATATAAAATAGTATATACAAGTATATATCCATTTTAACTCTAGGGTCAAGAAGGATCAATTTCTAGGTACAAACCTTTATTATCATAAACAAAATCAAAATTCCAAA
>SNQJ01S0053799.1:0-22407 GCA_010110895.2 Picea sitchensis
CTTCTAGAAGGATCGAGAACTTATTCGTTTTCTCCCTTAAGAAACATTTCCGCACCCTGACCATTAACACAGTGCGGAAAGTCCGCAGTCAGACTGAATGCAACCTGCGGAAATCAAGCATTTCCGCAAGACAATATATATGCAGCCTGTGTACTATCTTCAAAAGTGTGATTTTGAGAAGCTGATAAGTGTAACTTTCTTCATGAGAGTGATCTTAAAGAAGAGTTATATCTTCCATCACCATGTCATTATCATGTCATCATTTCGATAACCAAAAATGTGGATAACATTATCCCTCAACAAATAATTTTCATATTCTTCAAAGCCTCCTTAAAATCTGAATCTTCCTTATACATTTCCTTAAGGTGCTCAAACTCTAAGGTCTTCACTTGAAATTCCTGTATAACAAAACTCCTCCTTCTCAAAGCATCTGCAACTTTATTAGCACTTCTAGAAATATGTTTAATGAAAAAATTAAAATTCTTCGTGAATTCTACCCGCTTAGCATGCCTCTGATTCAACTTCTCTTGCCTAGTAATAAATTGCAAAGTTTGATTATCACTATACAAAACAAACTCTTTTGGAATTAAATAATGTCTCCATTTTTTCAAATCTTGAATCACTGCATAAACCTCCTTGTCATATGTAGAATATTTCTCCTTAGTTTCATTCAAATTTTCACTAAAATAAGCAACTGGCCCATTATATTGCCTCAAAACTACTCCAATGGATATTTCCACTTGCATCACACCTTACCTGAAATGTTTTTCCAAAATCTAGTAAAACCAAAATTGGTCGTTCTGTTATCTTATTTTTCAACACTCTGAAACTTTTCTCAGCCTCCTCTGTCCAATTAAAATACTTATGTTTCTTATTCAAAGTTTCCATCATGGGGGCACAGATACCACTGAAATTTCTAATAAACTTTCTATAAAAACTTGCTAACCCATGAAAACTTCTCACCTCAAATATGCTCTTGGGTGATGGCCATTCTTTGATTTCTCTCACCTTTTTTGGATCCATCTTCAATTCATTTGAAGAAATCACAAAACCCAAATATATGAGCTTTGTCTTCATAAAAGAACTTTTCTTTAAGTTTATTAACAACTTTTCTTGTTGCAATCTCCTCATCACTAATGTCGAGTGCTTTAAATGTTCTTCCTCTGTTTTGTTGAAAACTAATATATCATCCAGATATACAATGAAAACTTTACATATGAAGTCCTTCAGTACCTCATTCATCAACCTCATAAATATACTTGCATCATTTTTCAATCCAAATGGCATGACTGGCCATTCAAACAACCCCTCATTCGTCTTGAATGTTGTTTTCCATTCATCTCCCTCCCTCATTATTATCTGATGATATCCACCCTTCAAGTCTATTTTTGAAAAATAGCTTGCTCCACTCAAACAATCCATCAAATCATCCATCCTAGGTAAAATAAATCTATACTTGATAGTAATCTTGTTGATGGTTCTAGAATCTATACACATTCTCCATCCCCCATCCTTCTTTTGACTCAATACAGTTGGCATTGTTGGGATTAGACTTTCCTGGACTAAACCTTTATCCAACAACTCTTGAACTTGCTTATTAAATTCTTGTTGGCCCTTGACCAAGTTTTGGGAGTTTCTTGGTCATATTGACCTATTTTGGGACTTCGACAGCCTGTCGAAGATGGAGCACCAGACAAAGTGGAGATTGTGAAATCTCAGCCCACTTTTGGGTCCCTTTTTGGGTTTTGGGAATATGTAATGGGAAAGGGATGTTGACTTGTGGGTTTACCCATGCTTAGGCTTCTTTTGTATGTATAAATAGAAGGATAGGCAAGAAATTAGTAGTCGAAGATCGACATCTATGTGATGTATGATAAGTGCAAGTAAGGTCTGTAAGTGATTTATGCATAACTATAAGAGGCTTGCAGAGCTAAGTGTAAGCTATTGTAAGGAGTTGTGGAAGGATTTGTGTTGTAGTGCAAGGAAGAAGGATCTAGTGAGCTACGCAGATCTTTTGTCCTATGCAAAGAAGGGTTTTGGTGGCTCTGTGTTGTAACCGATTGAGGATGATAATAAAGGAGAAGAGTTGGTGGATGTAGCCCTAGGGTGGGGGTGAACCACGTAAATACGATGTTGTCTTCTTTGTGCCTTGTTCTGATGCATTGATGTGATTATTTGCTAAGTGCTTTGCGAAGAGTAGACAGATATGATATATATGCTTATGCTCAGTGCTTATGGTGTGTAGAATGTTAGATATGATCCATGTGTATATGCTAAGTGCTTGATCCATTAGATCTAAATAATATGTTGGTGCTAAGTGCTTGAATATTCTAGTTCATAGTGAATGCTGCGAAGCCCTATTATTGATTGCATAATAAATAACCATAAGTGCTATATTAAGAGTTATAATCACATATCTGTGTCCTAAATAAGGTTGAAGACACTTGAGTCCTACAACCACCCCTACATCTACCTTGGGTGAGACTTCATCTACTTCGCAGGTGTTGCCGAAAGGGCCAATAGTTAGGGTTTTGTTGGTGCAGTTTTGTAGCGTTGAATCCCGGGTTTGCCCCTATGCCAAGAAATGGTTCTATTGTTGGGACCTGAAACTGTGATTGCTGGGAACTAAGAAAGAGGAAACTCTATGAAAATATTCATCATGAAACTATGAAAGATTTGTGCATAGATCTGTGCCCTACTGCATAGTATTCTACTTGATCTGTAAACATTTTTACTAAATAAAGAAGGTTAGATCTGAGAGAAAGAAGCCCGATCTGAAGAGAGAAGGACAGATCTGAAAGAAAGGAGGCCAAATCTATATAAAAGAAGCAGGATCTCCATGCTTTGTGCTCCAAGAAAGGTAAAAGTGAGAAGTTCTTATTGAAAGAGGTAATATCTATAAGCTTTGTGCTCTGTTAAAGGTAAGAATAGTTAAAAGTTCTTAGATCTGAAATATTTGTTCTCTGTAAAAGTAAGAAAGGTGGAATTTTTTGTTTCTAGAGTATGGATCTAGGTATATTTGATAGGTTTTGTCTTAGTTTGAAAGCTAGGGTATTAATAGATGAAACAAGGTTTGATATGAATAGATCTGATAAGAATAGTGATAGATATGGTATACCTATGCATAGAAGGAATGTTTGGACTAACAAATAGATGCAGGATCCTAGAAATAATTTGTTGCAAGTTAACTCCTATGATCCTAGTGTGTAGTACAGAAGAAGATGGGGATCATTTAACAGAAAGAGAGGATTAACCCTCTGTTACAGTTGTAGAAAACTAGGACATCTTGCTAAAGAATGCCCTAGCAGAAGACCTAGTTGTCTCTATTGCAAATACATGGACCATGAAGTGTTGGATTTCCCTAGAATGATTGCTAAACTTGAAGGAATGAATCTGAATCAAGGAAACTGTAAGGAGGAACACCGGGAAGAATCAAAGAAGGTATTGATACAAGTGAAAGAGACTCTGAATGACCACCAACATGTCATCTTATTAGAGATCTTCAAGGAGAAGGAATGCATCGAAGAAAGAATAGGGTACTTCGACATTGACTGTGTCTTGGATGAAGAAACACAGATGAATATTATGCCAGAAAAAAACCTGGGAAGCTATAGGAAGGCCTGCTATGATCCCTTCCCTAGGAGGAATAAGTTTATTCAGAGGAAAGATAGTAAACCTACGTGGAAGGCTCTCCTAGATACCTATGAATGTCAATGGAGCTTCGACATAAGAGGACCTTGAGATTATCAAATTTGTTGGTGACAGAGCCTCGTTTACCATGCTAATAGGAAAACCTTTGATTGATAGAGATCAAGCCAGATGAAAGGAGGAAGAAGAAGTTTTTGAACAGAATAAGCAAGAGTTAAAAGACTTTATGACCAAAAGGATCGTGCACTTGATTGAGGAACAAAAGAGCAGATCACAGATAGTTAATACTAGAAACTCAGATGTCGAGGCTAAGAAAACACTAGAGGATCCCCAGAAGTTTGAATTATGTATCCCAGACAAGGAAGAAGTATTACATAGAAACCCTTGGAAAAATTTCAACAGTGCGAAGTAACTAAGACCAAAGAAGAAAAGACTCAGAATGATAAAAGAATTACCGAGACGAAGCTCACTGGAAAGAAGGCTAGAAAGTTAAGAAAGAAAAGGGCTAATAATGAAAGGTTACAGGAGGTTCTAGAAGAGACCTTGTAGAAAGAAAAATTGTAGAATTGGAGCTTTGCCAAGATATCAAAACAATGACATAGAGTACTTCGCCATGATGAAGCAATATAGCTATTGGACCAATATATCTTTTCGTATTCCTCTCCAAATGGGCAGAAAAACAATAAAGAGGCATCATCAGACCATTGGGCCATGCCATAATGGATCTAACATGAGTTAATGGAGGGTCATGATTGTTGTGAGCCAACCATTATCGACTTACCTATTTATCTCGTCACGCCATGCATGAAGAACACTTTTTCCAAATCGATAATTTGAGCTCGCAACCTTGATTAAGATTGTCTAGTGATCATTACTCTCTTTCTTTCCATCTTATTTCTGTGTCTACATTACTTCGTCAACCTGATATTATTAACCTCGAGCACATATGTTCGAGGAGCTTAGCACACTTGAAGAATCTGCGAAGGAAGTACTCATTGATGTCAGGATCGAGAAAGTCATGTTGGAAAGAAGGATGTATGTAGGTGTGCAAGAATCATTGATAGGAGGAGTCCAAGCTTCTCCATCAACTGATTGTGGAGCAGGTACTTCCAGAATCACGACAGAGATGAGAACAAAGCATAGAGACGATCTTGCGAATGCCAAGTTGATTCTGAGCATTTTACCTATGTATATACCTCCTCTGAGTAGCGTAGTGAACAAAGACAGTGTGCCTAGGGATTTTGAGTATGCTTTGGTCACTGCATACCTCCCGAAAGGGGTGCGCGCAGTTCGTGCCAACCAGGATAAGCTCACAGCATTGAAGTTTAGCAACTTCAACCTCGACGACAGAAAGGATTATAGCATGCTTTCCCCACACAAGTATTTGACCAGGACTAAAGGCAAGAAATCCAATATTATCCCATAGTCATGGACCTAGAACCTTGTGCAGTCCACATTTCTCAATGTAATGAAGATCTCACACTTCAGCAGACACCAGGAAGTGAATGCATGTGCTAAATTGTTGTTGTCCTACTACCACGGAGGATACTTATGGTTGAACTGCCACATCACTATGGATTTGACCATGATCAATCGGATCACAGGTATTAGTATGCAAGGCCCCGACTCGCAGGAATTTTACCCTGGAAAGACCTCAGATCAAGCATTAGCACAGAGGATTAAAGAGACTTATGGCGATGTTGAGAAGGGCATGCGAGGCTACAAGGTAGCCTCTATCTAGAGTGGAGCAGTGCGCCTTGCATTTCAGTTGATCACAGGAAAGCTATTTCTCAAGAACCGGTCCACCCAAGTGACTGGATTCATCATTGACCTCGCAGGGAAGTGTGTAGAAGGACTTCAGATAAATTGGGAGTAGTACCTGGTAAACCAACTAGAGCTTGACTGTGGGGAAGCACAAGACCAAGGATATGAGTTCTGCTTCAACTGGCTTCTCATACTGATCGCATTCACTACATGGGAGATGCTGGAAGGTGCAACCTTCCCAGACATCGAGCCCTTTGAACCATTAGCTGTGAAGTTTAGTACCTTGTGGTACTCAAACTATATGAATAAACAATGATAGTCAAATGTCGTGTTTCATTCATATTATAACCAGTTGAAAGTAGCCATCCATTCTGATCCTCGTATGACCCTGAATACCATCCACATGTTTCGACCCCTAATGAAGTTCAGCGCAGACCTTCACTTCATTTATATAACAACACGTGAAGATGGCCATAAGCAGCAGTTGCAGTCCTATTACAAGCTTACAGAGGAATATTTAGAGGAAATCACCAAGGAATGGTTGGAAAACCTCCTTATCCCAGCCATCCCTGTGGATTTGTCTGATGTAGACAGTCCGAAAAATGCACAGGATACACCCGGACCTAGTAAAACAAAGAATCCTGAAGAAGTTCAGAATGTAGAAAGCACATCCGTGAAGACTGTGTCTATGTCACCAGAGCAAGGAGGTGCTAGTGAAGAGATCGGCGAGGAAACATCGCATAAGGACAAGGAGGACCCCTCGAAGAAAAGAAATGTGTCCCCCCAGAAGCCTTCATCCAGAAACAAAACGAAAGCAACCAAGACCAAGCTCGAGACTATCCTCACCCTGGATGACTTTAACTTCATCATCACTGCATTGAATGATTCTTTGCTAGAGATTGTAGAGAATTAGGAAGCCAAGTAGCAGGCGATGTATAGTGCAACAGACACTTCAGTTGAGGTATGCAGTCTCCACTGTGTTCCTGTCAGTTGGAACACTAGAAGAAGGAGATGAGCCAACTCAACTCCACAAAATCGTGGATTCATTCGAGGCTCAACTTCCAAAATCACAAGATGAAGCAGAGAAAGACATCCAAGATTGACACAAGTACAGGGAGTACTTGAAGAACAATGCAGTTCTACAGAACAAGAAAAGAGTACTCTCCAAGAAAAATGGAATGATGAGAAAGAACAACTACAACAAGGAAAGGAACAGTTGTTGGTGGAGCAACTGGGGGTAAAGGAAGAAGTCAACAAATCACTTCAATTTGTGACATTCATTGAGGTACAGACTGAAGAAAGAATCCCACAGCAGGTGGCACATCTCAAAGACATGATCAAGAAGCTACAAAAGTGCATCGCAGATCTAGATCTCCTCATTGTACCTGAAACTCCACAGGAGGTAAGAGACCTAAGGGAAGCAACTGCCCATAGTGCAGTTGGAAAATTAAAAGATATTGCCTTGTAGTGCAAGCAACTGAGTAACTAGAGTGCCCAGAATTACGAGAACCTCATGGAGAATCCATAGTTACAGGCATTGGAGTTGCAAGTCCAAGATGCAAAGCAGCACGTCGATACGTTACAAGTGCAGTTGAAGGCCTTTTCACTAGTGGAAAGAATGAAGTTTTCTCAAAAGAAATGCATCGCCCAAAAATAGATCCATATGATTTAGAGTAAAGTAATGCAAGTCTCTCAACGACTTCAACCAGTGCAAGAGAAGGCATTCCAATTGTTCACTGAAGTTGAAATCCAAGGAGTCGAACTGGAACAGATCGTCATCACTGCAGAACAATGCTTAGAAGGGCCAGTGAATGATGCAATGATCCAGGAATTCACTGAGCAAGAGGTCGTAGCACTGTAGCAGGTTAAAGAAACTCAAGCCAAGCTCGAATCATTCAAGGTAGAATTTCTCAAACCAAAGTGACTCAGGACGAGTCACAGGTGAGTGTTGGGGGCATGTTGGCCCGTGACCAAGTTTTGGGATTTTATTGGTCATATTGACTTATTTTGGGACTTCGATAGCCTGTCAAAGATGGAGCACTAGATGAAGAAGAGATTGTCGAATATCGGCCCACTTTTGGGTCCCTTTTTGGGTTTTGGGAATATGTAATGGGAAAGGGATATCGGCTCATGGGTTTACCCATGCTTAGGCCACTTTTGTATGTATAAATAGAAGGATAGGCAAGAAAGTAGTAGTCGAAGATCGACATCTATGTGATGTATGCGAAGTGAAAGTAAGGTATGTAAGTGCTTTGTGAATAAATTTAAGAGGCTTGTAGATCTAAGTGCAAGCTATTGTAAGGAGTTGTGGAAGGCTTTGTGTTGTAGCACAAGGAAGAAGGATATAACGAGTTGCACAGATATTTTTTCCTATGTAAAGAAGGGTTTTGGTGGCTCTTTGTTGTAACAAATTGAGGACGATAATAAAGAAGAAGAGTTGGTGGACGTAGCCCTAGGTTGGGGGTGAACCATGTAAATACGATGTTGTCTTATTTGTTTCTTGTTCTGATGCATTGATGTGATTATTTGCTAAGTTCTTTGAGATGAGTAGATAAATCTGATATATAGGCTTATGCTCAGTGCTTATGGTGTATATAATGTTAGATATGATCCATGTGTATATGCTAAGTGATTGATCTGTTAGATCTTAATAATATGTTGGTGCTAAGTGCTTGAATATTATAGTTCATCGTGAATGTTGCGAAGCCTTGTTATTGATTGCATAGTAAAGAACCAACAATGCTAAGTGCTATATCGAGATTTATAATCACAGATATGTGTCCTAGCTAAGGTTGCAGACACTTGAGTCCTGTAACCACCCCTACCTCTACCTTGGGTGAGACTTCATCTGCTTCACAGGTGTTGCTGAAAGGGTCAGTAGTTAGGGTTTTGTTGGTGTGTTGTTGTAGCATTGAACCTTGGGTCTACCCCTGTGCCAACACTTCTTCATTCTCTCGAGGTGTCAACCTATACATTGTTTTATTTGGTAAACTAGCTCCTAGAATCAAGTCAATATGGTGACTAATACTCCTGATGGGTGGTAACGAATGAGTCAACTCATCCACTACTATGTCAACAAAATTCTCCAACACTTCTTAGATTTCTTTAGGTAAATCATCCACAAAAGTATTGGTAAGGATAACTCTCGGCTTCATCACTACAACAAATTGCATTTCTTGATATTTCTTGATCTCCTTCAAGAGTTCCTTCCCACTCATGAGAAGTATTCTTGTGTTGGCTTCTTCCTTTTCTTTATTCTCTTCTATTGAAAGTAACATGTGGGTTCTTTCATTCTTTTCCAGAGTATAAGTATTTTTCCTCCCATCATGAATAACATTCCTATCAAACTGCCATGGTCTCCCCAAAAAAGTATGACAAACATCCATGGGAATTACATCACAGAGAATGTCATCTTTATAGCCTCCTATTTTAAATTCAACTTTACATTGTTGACTTACCATTACTTGTTGTCCTTTATGAAACCATGATACTTTATATGGGCTTGCGTGCACAGTTGTCTCCAACTCTATCTTCTCCACCATCTTTGTTGATACTAAATTATCAGTACTCCCACTATCTATAATCATCTTACAAACTTTGTCCTCTGTCTTACAGGCAGTCCTGAACAACCTCATTCACTGAACTGAGTCTTTTATTTCCTTTTATGGCTTTAGAAGAACTTTCCTCATCATAAGATTTTGTCCTCCTTCTCCTGACTCTGATTCCACATTCTTCTAGGCTTCATAAATGTGTGATTCCCTTCCTCCTTCTCTCTTCCTCTCGGGACATTCCCAAGACATGTGTTTTGTCTTTCCACAAGCATAACATTTAACTCCACCTCCTCTACTTCTTCCTCTTCCTTGAGGAAAAAAATTTCTCCCACCAAATGGTCTTCTTTGGGAACTTCCCCCTCTTTCAAAGTGACCATATGATTTCTCATTCTCATTCTTAGCCTTTAGCTCCTTATCATAGACAACTCCCTTACCTCTATTTAAGCCTATGCTTTTGTTTCGTTAACTCTGGTTTCTGGCCAACTTTTCTTCTTCCTTCAGTGCAATCTGATAAGCATCTTCCACTGTACTGACAGTCATCATGCTGATTTCATCCTGAATTTCATACCTCAAACCATTTATATACTTGGAAACTTTTTCATCATCCTTCTCTCTTTTTCTAGTCCTAATATTTAGTCTATAGAACTCTTCTATATACTCTTTCATTGTCATACCCCTCTGTCTCAGTTTCTGCAATTTTCTGAACAAATCTATCTAGTAATCCCTAGGTATGAATTTAGCCTTCAATTTGGCTACCATCCTACCCAAATTCTTTATCTTTTGTTTTCCTTTTCTCCTTATTTCTTCCTGCAATTCATCCCACCACAATGTTGCATGTCCCTTTAATATGGTGACAACATGTCTCACATTCCTTCCTTCCTTGACATCTTCATAGTCGAAATACTTATCCATGGACCTTATCCAATCCAATAGCTCTTCGACATCCAAGTTACCTTCATACATTGGGGCGTCCATATTTTCTCTAGCTCCCAACTTCACAACAACTTTCAATAAACGTTCTTTAGCCACATCTTCCCCTGTAGCTTCTTCAATTTCTATTTCTTCGCTCTCTGCATCACTGACATCTTCAACGATAAGTGATCTCCTTTGCATTTCTTCCAACACTTCCAACCTTGCACGAAGTTCTCTCACTTCTCTCCCTACAACAAGGTTTTCTATAGGTGGTCCTGTGCGTACCCTCGATGACATCGCTTCAACTGTTCCTAACACACTGAGTTCAACTTCAAATCCATTTTCAGGCTCTGATACCACTTGGTGTAGACCCCCCTTCTCCCCAAAGGGCTACGTGACCTCCCAGTCTTAGGATCTTCAAGAAAATCTTTGAGCTTAAGCAGCTCCTCAATTTCTTGTTGAAATCTCTAAGAACAATCCATGGGTCTTTGTAAAATTCCACCCATGTGAACCAGTTCTAGGCATAAGCCCTTTTCCCCGTGACCACGCCTTGTGACCACATGCCTATCCAAAAGGTCTTTCAAGATTTCGTGTATCGGGTAATCGTATGTGAGTCAACCCGACTCTCCTTCTTCCGAACTCCAAACTCCCGAGTTCTGAACTTGTGAACTCCTGAATTCCGAACTCGTAAACTCATGTCTAGCAAGTGCTAGCTCTTTCTCCCTTTAGCCTCCACCAACGTGATCTTTGGCTAGAACATGGGGCTCAAAATTATAATCACTTCTCTATGTTAGAGCATTTCTCACCTCCCCTTTCCTGAAATCCAAACCTCCGCTTGCGTCAGATCAACGGTTCACAACCTTCCACGATTCAACGACTATGATTAAATCATGATTTCTCTTTTCGTGAGTTTTCACAACTCCTACCTTCGACTCTCCACTATGAAAATCAGTGAATCTCTGATATGTAGCCACGTGTGCTACCTCAATCGAATTACCATGATCATTTTGCAATTTTGAATTTCGCGAATTTCACTCCGCTCTTTGCAAATCTTCTAGTTTGTGAAATTTTGAAAGATCCTCGCGCTAACCAGTGAACGAATTCTCCCAGATCTAACAGACTGAAATATTTTGGCTCCTCCTGGATAAACCTTAAACCTCAATCTTATCCAGTATTCAAAATTCTTTTATGAAGGATTTATCCCTCTCAATCCTCCATACTTGTTCTTCCTTTGAACTTTCAATTTCTGCGCTCCATCTTTGAACGCTACAACTCTTCAAAACTTATAAATTTTTCTAAGTGTTTCCTATCGAGATTTAAAACCACTAATCCTCCTAAGCTTCTGGAAAATGAAATTAAATCTCGTCCCTGGCTCACACTTTCACTCTGTGTCTTCCTTAAAATACGTCATGGTACCCTCCTGGTATACCCTGCGCTCAACTTCCTAAGCTTTCAAACTTTAACACAAGTTTGCTTCTATGTGCACTCCTTGTGCTCTCTATTCCCACTCTGCATATGGAAATCCCCCTCTATCACTTCTGATATTTATGTAGAAAAAGACTTATTCATACTCACTCCTTGCGCTATGCATGCACTCCTTGCATAACTTACATAAGAGAAACAATTTAAACTTATTCAATTATTCATTCATTCACTATGAACATAATGCATTCACAAAATACATATCACCAGTCAAACAACAACAACACTATACAATTGAATCAATTTTCTTTGTTCTATTTATTTCAAATAAAAAAACATAATTACAATGGCTATCTCTTACAGACACAGAAGCAATGAAAAATTGTCTAAGGACCCAGAGCCTCTTCGCTCATCTTTCTCTTATCTAAATTCTATCACATTCTACTCAAGCGGTTACCTACTCATATTGATTAATGAAACCTAATGACTAATATAGGATAATATCCTACACCTGTAATATATGTTGAAAAGTCAACAAGAAATGTGTGTCTAATTTATTTTTCCCTTAAATAAATTGGACAATAAATATTAATCTATTATCTCGTAATCACTTGAAATAGTTAACTGAAGTGGAAAATCAGTTAGCTATAGGAAATTCGAGTTCAAATTTTGACTGGTGGGACATGCAACTCGAATTATTTGTAGCTGAGTGATTCAAAGTTGTAACAGAGTTATATGTGTAGTTATGTGAGTTGTAAAGTAGTTTAACTCAGTTAAGTGAGTTAAGCTCAGTTTTACTAGTTGTAACTAAACTTACACTAGTAAGAGATCAGTGAATTAATTATTAATTAATTCACAATCAGTGGTCTCACTTGCAACTGAATATTTACCATTGTTAACTACATGCATGTTAGATGCAGTGGAGACCCAGTTGAGATAACAGGTGAAAGGGATAGTTTGAATATCGGTTGTAACTTTAGTGGGTGCATTCATGAAACTGCACACATTGGATGTTCCAATGAGGAATGCATAGCCTAGGCAAGAGGAATTCATTCATTGCATGGATTTCCATTAGCAGGGATTGCGCAGAGGAGGCATGCTATCTAGAAGCAGTAAATTGGCACATGAATTTGTCAATTTTTGTATGACAATGTGAGACAATTGTATATTGTACTGAGATCTCTTGGATTAGGCTTTTGTATGAGATTGTTTCATGATCCATAATATATACATAATATATTATAGTGGGGTTTTTAGCTTTATTCTTTCCAAGTAAAAACATCTGTGTTATGTGTGATTAATCTTTCTTCTTGATATTGCAATTGGCGATCGTGTTTTAAATTCCGTAAGAATATTAGTAGAAGTGATTATGTATTTAACAGTGGCATATAATTGTTATATCTAAAGAATCCAGGCAATACATAATTTGTATTGAAATTTATACATGGTATCAGAGCCTGGAAGATTGCAGAAGCTGAGTTTGTGACTGGATAGAATTCGAATTTGCAGAAAAACTTTCTTGATGCTACAGCTGATTCAAGATCGAAATGGATTTCAATGGCTTGAGGTTAGATTATGCACTCAATGGAATCTTGAACTACATTTCTCGGAAGGATAGGATGGAGGAAGTACTCGAAGACAATGGCTTGAAGGATTTCATTTACAAAGATGTTCCTAAGATATATGCTTCAGACACTGCAAATCTTGATGCATGGAAAAAGAAGGTGGAAAAGGAAAGGAAAGGGAAGGGGAAGAAATTCCATTCAAAATCCGATTCTAAGGTCAAGAAGTTGGATTTGTCCAAAGTGAAGTGTTTTCACTATCACAAACATGGGCATCTTGCTACTAACTGTTCGCAGAAGAGGAAGAACAAGAAGGTTGTTGAAGTTGCAGCTGGTGAAGCCCTTGCCTTGCAATTTGAACTTGAATTCTCCTTGATCGCATGCATGGAATAAATAACATTGGGATCAGTGTGGTATTTGGATAATGGCACTTCCTTCCACATGACAAGAGATAAGGAGCTTTTCAGTGACTTGGAGGAGAAAGATCTCAAAATGCATATAGAGATGGGAGACGATGGACGATATAGTGTGATTGGAATTGGTACCATTACCTTTCAAAGATTGTCAAGTAAACCATTTCAATTGAAATATGTTATGCATGTTCCAGGTCTAAAGAAAAACTTGGTCTCAGTCGCAATGTTGGAGGATAGAGGCTATGACGTTGTTTTCAACGATGGAAACTCCTTCCTGTGACATTAAACAACGAGTCAAGTCAAAAAGATAGGGGTTTGAGTCAAGAATCTCTACAAGATGGAGGTATATGGTTGCATTTCCATGATGGGAAAGGAAGAAAAAGTTGTGAAATGGGATGAGGGAAAATTATGGCATAGGTGATTGGGTCATCTTCATCATGGAGCCTTGAAAATCATGCAAAAAATATCTACTGGACTTCCAATGGGAACACTTGCTCAGTTAGATCAGTGTAAGGGTTGCACCATGGGGAAGTATGTAAAGTCAACCTTTCATGAAAAGGAGATTTGTGCTTCTATGATCCTGGAGAGAGTTCACACAGACGTTTGTGGACCATTCTTGGTTGCTTCAACAACAAAACACAAGTATTATGTTATTTTTGTTGATGACTTTTCTCGTAAATGATGGATCTTCTTCATGCAGAACAAGGATCAAACATTCTCAAAGTTTTGTGAGTTTAAAGAATTGGTGGATAAAGAGTTGGGGAAGCAAGTGAAGGCTCTAAGGAGTGATAATGGTGGAGAATACATCTCTAACGAATTCAAAGAATTTTGCAGTAAAGAATAAATTCGAAGAGATATCATAGTGCCTCACAACCCACAACAAAATGGGGTCACAAAGAGGAAGAACAAAATGATCATGAGTGCAGCACAAGCGATGTTGCATGATCAGGGCCTACCAATTCATTTGTGGGTGGAAGCATGCAACACTGTAGTTTATGTGAAAAAAAATTTTCCTCATAGAGTACTTGGCATGAGTACACCTGAAGAAGATTTCACTGGTAAGAAAGTTGATGTTTCTCATTTTAATATTTTTGGCTCATCTGTTTATGTGCATGTGACCAAGAATGCCAGGAAGAAATTGGAGTTGACTACTGAAGTTGGTATATTTTTGGGGTACACAGAAACACCCCATAATTATCGTGTGTATTTTACTAACAGTAAGATGACTGTTATGTGATGGGATATAAAATTTGATGAGGGGAAAGCCATGCAATTGCTGCTTGAGAGGGATCTAGACTTGCATGCGGAGGAGGAACTGTTGGTTCCCAAAGATGAGTCTCAAGATGTGGATCAGCCACATGAGGAGGTTCATGGAGTGGAGGAATCCACTCATGCAGAGACATCCATTAGAAATGGTAGAAAGTGCACCATGGAAGCTGATAGATCGAGACTAGATGTTGCATAGACTGTAGGAGCCCCTACTTCATAGTGCAGACAGAGACAGTCTCCTGATCGATTTACTAGATAGATGGCCCTCATGAGAAAATGTATTGTGACTGAACCATATTCCTTTCAAGAACCAGTGCATGATCTCACTTTGGTTGATGAAATGGTGGAGTATGACTCCATTGTCAAAAACAGTGCATGGGAAATTGTCCCAAGATTGGTCGACAAGTTAGTGGTAGGTTTGAGATGGTTCTACAAGGTAAAGCAAGTTTTTGATGGGAGTGTGGAGAAATACAAGGCCATATTTGTGGCCCAGGGATTCTCATATATTGAGGGGATAGATTATGATGAGACTTTTGTACCCGTCGCAAGGTACTCTTCCATAAGATCCATCTTTGCACTCTCAACGCAAATGGGTTGGCACATTCATCATATGGATGTAAAAACTACGTTTCTCAATGGGATCATTGAGGAAGAGGTGTACATAGAGAAACCTGAAGGATTTGATATCTTAAGCAGTGAGTCGCATGTGTGTTGACTTAAAAGAGCATTGTATGGGTTGAAGCAAGAACCCCATGCTTGGTACACTCGGATAGACAACTATTTCACCAGACTGGGCTTCACCAAAAGTGAAGGGGATGCAAACCTATACCAAATTGTGGTGGAGGGTAGGATTTTAATAATTTTTATTTATGTTGATGATTTAATACTGACTGGTGATGAGCAGTTGATACACTCATGCAAGGAGGACCTTGCAAAGGAGTTTGAGATGAAGGATATGGGCCTCCTTCATTATTTCCTTGGATCGGTCNTTTATTTATGTTGATGATTTAATACTGACTGGTGATGAGCAGTTGATACACTCATGCAAGGAGGACCTTGCAAAGGAGTTTGAGATGAAGGATATGGGCCTCCTTCATTATTTCCTTGGATTGGAAATATGGCAGTGAGATGGTAAAATTTTTGTGTCTCAAGGTGGGTATGCAAGGGAGATATTGGGTAAGTTTCACATGGAGGGATGCAAACCCATGGATACTCCTCTTCTAGGAAACTGGAGGAAAGAGGATGCTACCTCTGGAGAGGTAGTGGATGCTACTATCTATCGACAGTTAGTGGGTTCACTAATGTATCTAGTGAACACGAGATCAGAAAGTTTCTATGCGGTTAACCAACTGATTCAAGCGATGGTTAAGCCTACCAAGCTCTTTTGGAAGGAGGGTAAGCAGGTCCTGAGATACCTGAGGGGAACATATGAGTATGGATTATGGTACAGACAGATGGATGAGGTGAAGTTGCATAGATTCATGGATGTAGATTGGGTGGGCAGCCCAATGGACAGAAAGAGCACATCAGGGGGGATCTTTAGTATCGTATCTACAGTTGTTTCTTGGTACAGAAGGAAACAAAGATCTATGGCACTCGTTTCAGCGGAAGAAGAATACATGGTAGTGATTCAAGATGCATGTGAGGCTATCTGATTGAGAAAGATCTTGGTTGGTTTTTTTGGTTCTCATTTAGATCTGACAATTATTCATTTTGATAATCAGAGTTGAATTAAAATCTCGATTAATCATGTGTTCCATGATAGATCTAAGCATATAGATATCTGGTATCATCATATCAGATATTGTATGCAGTAGAAGATCATGTTGCTTCAGTACATTCCTACGGAAGATTAGGATGCAGACATTCTGACAAAGGTTCTCACCAGGAGAAAATTCAAATACCATAGAGACAGGATCAATGTGAAGGATAATCCCTTTCTTGTTGAGAGGGAGTGTTGAAAAGTCAACAAGAAATGCGTGTCTAATTTGTTTTTCCCTTAAATAAATTGGATAATAAATATTAATCTATTATCTCATAATCACTTGAAATAGTTAACTGAAGTGGAAAATCAGTTAGCTATAAGAAATTCGAGTTCAAAGGTTGACTGGTGGGACATGCAAGTCGAATTAGTTGTAACTGAGTGATTCAAATTTGTAACAGAGTTATATGTGTAGTTATGTGATTTGTAAAATAGTTTAACTCAGTTAAGTGAGTTAAGATCAGTTGTACTAGTTGTAACTAAACTTACACTAGTGAGAGATTAGTGAATTAATTATTATTTAATTCATAATCAATGGTCTCACATGCAATTGAAGATTTACCACTGTTAACTACATGTCTGTCAAATGCAATGGAGACCCAGTTGATATAACAGGTGAAAGGGATAGCTTGACTATCAGTTCTGACTTTAGTGGGTTCATTCATGCAACCACACACACATTGGATGTGCCAATGAGGAATGCGTAACCTAGGCAAGAGTAATTCATTCATTGTAGGGATTTCCATTAGCAAGGATTGCACAGAGGAGGCAGGATGTATGGAAGTAGTAAATTAGCACATGAATTTGTCAATTTTTGTATGACAGTGTGAGATGATTGTATATTGTACTAACAACTATTGGATTAGAGTTTTGTATGATATTGTTTCAAGATCCATGGTATATACATAATATATGATAGTGGGGTTTTTAGCTTTATGCTTTCCTGGTAAAAACATCTATGTTATGTGTGATTAATATTTATTCTTGATATTTCAATTGGAGATCATGTTTTAAATTTTGCAAGAATATTAGTAGAAGTGGTTCTTTATTTAGAAGTGGCATATAATTGTTAGATTAGAAGAATCCAGGCAATACATAATTTGTATTGAAATTTCTACAATATATTACAGTCGTGTAAGGATTTACAATGTTCCATCAATTCAAAACGGTGGCCCGACTTTACATACATATAATTAATTAATGAGAGATTCAAAAAGATCTCCACATCACTACCAAGCTAGTTAAGATTTGATTTGGATCTTTCAATGTGTTGATGTGTCGACTTCGCTTTCATGTCCGCTTTGTTTTGATTTGATAACGATGCTCCTCCATCATTTTGAGTATGTAATAAATCTTTTGTCAAAACCAAGTTAAGTGAGTCAAAGTCAATAAAAGTCAAGTCAATGTTTGACTTCAAGTCATAATTTGTAACTGTATGGGTTCTTTGTATTGATATTTCATTTGAGGACACAAGTTTAAGGTGTTTGAAATTTTGGGTGCATGATTGGTGATACCTGACACCCTAATAATCATTGTATTTTGAAAGATGGATGCATGATCGATTGAACCCGACATTCGATTTTTTGTGTTTATTATTTGGAAAGCGAGCATTGAGTTTTAAAATTGCGCAAAGGAGGAAAAAGACTTCAAACAACTAATCAAGAAATTGAACTACTCGAACAATACCTTGATAATGATTTACAAGAAATATACATGATACAAAAGCAAAATCAATCCATAATTGGCAAAGTTGCAGAATTTAGAACATGAGATAATGAACTCTATCATGAATTTGATAGTTTTTCTACACAACGCATTGACATGTTAGAAGCAAAGTTGACATCAGTAGATACATTTATGGATGGTATTTTTAAAATTGAAGATCAAAAGGAAAAATTGATAGAATCACTACAGCAAGAATTATTGGCAAAGGATAATGTGTTGTTATCACTTGCAAATGAAGTTAAACAACTAAAGCGAGAAAAAGCAATGTGTGATGCAATGTGTGACACATATGATTTTCTTCCAAAGTTTGATAATTCATATGATAATGGTTATTTTATTGATAAGGATGTACATGTATCTCTCTCATCTTATGAGTCTCAACAAAATGGTCCTAGTGATAATGAATATGATGATTTTGTTGTTTTTTTTTAAGATAAATCCATTAATGAAGATGATGAACTTGGTTGATTTGAAAAACATACTAATGGAATTGGTTCAAAACGTCTGCATAAAATGGGATTTGATGGTAAATGTTTAGGAAAGCATGGGCAAGGCATTCAAAATATCATACAACTATGTATAAGGCCAAGAAATTAAGCCCTTGGTTATGAAGGAAACACAAGCAATGGAAACATCAAATTTGTAAAAGAAGAATCATCGACAACAAATGAATCATCTACAAGTGGTAGCAGTAGCAATGAACCAAAAGAAGAAAACTCAACAAAAAATATAGTGCATAAGCATGAACAATGTTGTGGTCATTGTAGAATAAAATGACATGCAAAGGAAAAATGTGGGAGCTTATATCCTTGTAGTGTTTGTGACCTTAAAAATCATGATCATCACAAGTGTTGGAATAAAGAAATTTCAAATCCTCGCATACAGATCCAATGTGATTGGATAGATACCCTTAAATGGAAAAATGTTATGTTTATGTTGAAAGGATTTTACAGGGTCATGTATTCAAATGTAAAACAATATATCCCATATAAAGTTCATGAGTTAGTTGGTCCTCCAAAGGTTAGTTGCCATTAAAGTTAGTTTAAGAAAGAGTTGTCAGTTTATTGAGTCAAATATTTTTGTATTAGTTTTTGGTAAGCTAAAAACCACTTTATAATGACAGATGTGGGTTTGTGGTCATCCAAAACCACCTAATGTAATGAATGGTTTGTGATAATGTGAAACCAATTCAAGTTTGTAATGGTTACGGGTAAGCCAAGGAAAACCTAGGATATAATGTATTGGTTGAGGCTAAGTCGTAGAAAACCCATAGGAAGTTAAAGTGTAAGATGAAAGAAATCCTTGATATGGATATTATGAAGTACATGTAATTGTATCATATATAGCTTAGGAAAACAATGGCAATTGAATAAATAGATGCAAGTGAAGAAGACAAAAGATGATGCAGATGAAGAAGACCAAAGATGATGAAGACATCCACATTGAATCATAAGTATTCATTAAAGAGGAGTATAAAGGAATAATTCATACTTATGATATGATAAATTATTATCCATGAAAGTAGACTTATTATATAAGTCTATGTATGATGAAAGATGAGGACAATGAGTCAAATTAGGTATGGATATCACATGGAGATATTCATGGAGATATTATGGAGATAGTTATGCTATATTGGACATCTTGTTGTAATCACCTCAATACTATATTATGATATCTCATGAATGTATTAGTTTGAGAGTGATGTATCATTATTTTATTTATTAATACAATGTGAGTTTTGGTGTATATTGTTTTTCTTATGACGTATTTTTATGCATTATTGTTTGTTTCCTACCACTCTTGAAACCAAAAAAATTTGGAACAATAGGAAAGGGGTATCTCAACAAATTTCCTCTAGACTAGATAGATACTTAATAGCAAAGTCACTAATGATCATCAACTTGGACATAGAAGCCTTCATTTTTCCTTACGGAGACTATGACCACTAGTCAACTAACCCAAATATGAACATCGCGAGTAGACCACAACTACGACCTTTTCTCTTTGAAAATTTATGGCTAGAGCATATTGATTTTAAAGTGAAATGGTGGACTAACGTGGGTGTGAATAGGGGAACTAGAATGTATCAATCCCAATAAAAATTAAAGAATCTCAAGCAACAACTTGGTAGTTGGAACAAAATAGTGTTTGGAGGTATCTTCAGGCCAAAAGAGATTTAGAAGAGAGGATGGCTCAAGTTCAACAAAACATCATACCAAAAGGTTTATAAGACCACCTCATCTAGGGGAAACAACTCTGGAACAAGAATTAGAATGTAGATATGTGCAATAAGAGACCTTTTGGATACACAAATCTCAGGTGGAGTGACTAAATCAAGGGGAATAAAATCCAAATTTTCTCACCACTCTATGATATAATAACTCAATAATAATAGAGAAAGATCTAATGGAAGAATCAATAGTGAATGGCGAAGAACAAGGTTGATTGATGCATGATCATTGGATCAAAATGGAAACACGATCCCATGGCTCATATATTTTTCTGTGAACCTGACAAGAATCATTTAAAAGTTTATAAGTATGGTTCATTATGGAGGTAACGAAAGTTGGACATGCATTTTGTGTTGATTAAGGTTGGTTTTCATTGATTTCAACCCTTGAATAAAGACCAATAGAACAAAGTATGAACTCCAAAGTGGTCCCCTTATGATGAAAGCCCTCACGGGAAGACGCTTTGCGGATTGAGTTATTCTAGGAGTATGGTTAGATAACCCATGATTATTTGTGGAATAATGAGATGAAGGTTAGTGAATTTTTCAATGAAACTATCCTATATGGATATTTCTTGTCATCCCATTCCCAGTGGTATGTGGAATGTCACATAACTCCTCACGGTTAGAGAGTTATGGCCATAAGAAGTTGGAGAACCCAGGTTTGGGTAATGGACCCAAGTTTGTTTGATGGATAATGGTATGAGTTTTGTTATATTTGTAGACAATAATATTCTATATGGATAGTACATGTCATTCCATTTCTGGTGGTATGTGGAACATCACATAACTCCTCACGGTTTGAGATTTATGGCCTTACGAAGTTGGAGGACCCTCATATGTCATCTAGAAGCCCCAAAAGGTCAAAGTAGTCAAAGTGGTTTAAGAGTTTTTAGAAGGTAAATAATAAAGTGAAGCAAAGAGTGTACTATAATTCAAAGTGAATAAAAAATGAATTATTTAAAAAATAAATTTAATGGAGAAATTAGAAGTGGGTTAACCCTAAAATAAGGAAAGTGGGCAAAGTGACCTAGAAGATGTTTTTAAGGAAGCTACTTGGTGAGTATAAATAAGAGGCAAGGCTCTCTCATTTTAGATAAAAATTGAGCATATTGAATACCTGTAGGTGTATGAGGTAACCAAAGGATATCTAAGCCGAATTTCCAAACGAAGGTGAAGAAAAGAAGGCTAGAATTCAAGGGAGGATAAATTCTTTTGATGATGCTTTCTAAGGTATGTTATTTAAAGGTCATCTCACCATTTTCGCAATAACGTTTTTTCTAGAATGATTCAGACTCTGAAATTTCTATTCCATTGAGGAACCATATCCAATTATCTGTGGTAAAAAATTCAGCTTGTGGGTCGTTGTATTTTTGGAGCTACACTCCATGGAAAATAGGGTTTTTGGCTAGTCCTGAAACTAGTCTAAAACAGGTATTTCGGGACAAAACGTCATAAATTCTTCATAAAAGATCCAAATTCAGTAAGACCAAGTGTGTTGGTTATATTAAATTCTTTAGCATTTTTTGTAACATTTTCAGATTGATTCAACAAATATTACGTGCGGGGCACGCTATACAAGGTCGCTCTCTAGAATAAGCTAGAATTCAGCAAGGTATGTCATTTTTTATATAAATCCTTTTCTGAGAGGTTTCAAGTAGTGAAACCTGGAGGAATTGCATAAAACACATTGAATAACATTTTCTATCAGTTTCAGATCTTTATTCATTACAGGTACATAGTTATGATTATTTCAAGTTAGGGTTGTTGCCTAATCCAAAACTAGTCATGTGAGACTAAAGAAAGGTTTGATGAAAATGCTAGCCTCTTGTTGTTAAAGTTAAGGAAGGTTTGCAGGTATGTGATAATATACGCCAGTTCTATTACAGAGTTACAAATAATATTTGGATGATGAAATTGATGAGGGATTCTGGTTAAGGTACATGTTGGGTACATGGTTGAGACAAATAGTTGATGAGTTGACACATACATGAGGTGTATAGTTGATGATGTTGGTACATATCGATGAGTCATAGTTGATGAGTAGGTGATACATGATTGGTACATACTTGGTACATGGTTGGATGCACTTGTTTATGGTACAGGTTGATTATAGGTTGTTTGGTATAGGTTGGTGCATGGTTGA
>SNQJ01S0053799.1:24137-45152 GCA_010110895.2 Picea sitchensis
CAAAGAAGACATCTCATCATCAGATGAAGATGAAGTCAGTGACAGTGAGACATGAAGAGTTCTATTCATGGCAGTAGAAGACTCTGATAAAGAAGACTTTGAAGAAGAATATGAAGAAGATGAAGAATAATATGAAGAAGTCGAAGAAGAAATTGAAGAGGTAGAAGTTGACTACCGAGAAGAATTTTTGTGTGCCATAGAAGTCATCAGAAAAGAAAAGAATAAAAACAAGAAACTACAAGAGGAACTAGACAAGACATAAGATACTCAAGAACTATAACAAATGATCACAAATTTGAAGGTTCAAATAGAAGAAGATAAAAGAATCGAATAATCACTCAAAGAACAACTAGAATAAAATGACAGGAACATTGGAAATTTGGAAGCAGAGATTGTCACATCAAGAAAGGATATTCAAAAGAAAAATATGTAGAATAGCTCAAAAGTTTTGGATAACATTATAAGAAGTCAAAAATATCATCATGAAAAGTCTGGACTTGGATACAATCAGACAGAAAAGGGATCAATCTCCAAAACAACAAAGAAAGAAACATATCCAAAAAACTATGCATAAACAATCAAAAGGGATATGAATATATAAAAGGAAGATTGCAGGGATACTCCTCCATCGAGAAGATTCAGATTTCAAAATCAACAACAGATAGATAGGCCTCAAGAAGAAGTAAGATTCATAAGAGCACCTCCTTTCAGAAGATCTTCAACTCCCAGGTATCAAACTATATTTTTTGGTATATGTTATGCATGTAATAATTTTGGACATAAAGTTGTGAATTGCAGAGCTAACAATAGGAACATAAACAACTTTGAAAGTCATACAAAAAAGGGTTATCCAAGAAGGCCTAGTGAAACATAGAGAATAAGTTACAATAGGTTTGAATCTTTGAGCACTAAAGTGGAATGTTACAATTGTAACAACTTTGGACACATGGCCAAAGATTGCAGAATGATAGTCCCTCCTAGAGAACCGCAATAGAATAACAACAGTCATAGAAAAGAACCTCAGAAAAGCACATGGATAAGAAAGTAGAATCAATATAGCAATGCAGAATGCACACTTGCTCTACAATCTAAATAGAAGAAACGTGGTTGGTATGTTGACAGTGGTTGTTCAAAACACATGACAGGTGATAGAGATAGGTTTCTTACATTAAGAAAGGAAAGAGATGGATCAGTCTCATTCAGAAATGATGGTTCAACTAAAATCATTGGAAAAGGCACAGTCAAAATTGGGAACAGGAATACAAAAGCAGAAAATGTTCTACTAGTAGAAGATATGAAACATGATATTCTAAGTGTGATTCAAATGTGTGACCAAGGTCATAAAGTTACTTTTGATTCATAAAAGTGTGAGATAAGAAAATAAGGTTTAGGAAAATTGATTTCTATAGCTGCAAGAAATTCAAGCAACATATATGTGTTAAGTGAAATTGGAAATGAAAAGTGTTGTCTAGGAAAGGAATATGAAAGTTGGCTATGGAACAAAAGAATGGGTCACATACATTTTGATAACCTTTTCAAAGTCAGAAAAAGAGAATCAGTTAGAGAAATTCCCTAGATCATGAAACCAACCAACACTTTATGCAAGCATTGTCAACAAGGAAAGAAAACAAATACTAGAGTCAAATCAAAGAAATATTCAATGTCAAGACCATTGGAAATTGTGCACATTGGTCTAGTTGTACCAAATACAACAAAGGTTTTAAAAGGTGAGAAATACTTTATGTTATTAGATGATGATTATACAAAAATGATTGCAATTTTCTTTCTCAAGAATAAGTCAAAAGCTTTTGAAAACTTTAAGATCTACAAGGAAATGGTTGACAATGAAATGGATTCAAAAATCAAATGCTTGAGATCTGATAATGGAGGAGATTTCACTTCAAAGGAATTTATGGACTACTGCAGTAGTCATGGAATAAAAAGGTAATTATCCATTGTTAGGACACCTCAACAGAATGGAGTTGTTGAAAGAAAGAACATGATAGTACAGGAAATGGCTCGAACAATGCTAATGGATTCCAAATTGATAGATATATTTTGGACATAGGCAATGCATACAATAGTTCACATTCAAAACAGAGTAATGCTCAGAAACAACACTGAAAAAACTCCGTACGAGCTATGGAAATGAAGACTAGCAAATGTGAAGCACTTCATAGTTTTTGGAAGAAAATGCTACATCAAAAGAGAATATGGCAGAATGGGAAAGTTAGAATCTCGTGTGGAAAAAGTAGTACTTGTTGGTTACTCAAGTACAAGGAAAGAATACAAGTGTTACAATCTGAGATTGAATTTTTTTTTGGAAAGCATCAACGTAACAATTGATGAAATAGTCAGACCATAATCAAAGGAAGAAGAAAATGAATCAATGGAACAACCTTTCGAAGAAGAAGCAGAAGAAGAAAAAGAAGTAGAAGAGGAAGATGAAGAGAATCTGGCAGAAAGAGAAGAGCAAGTTCAAAAAGTGTCTCCAAAGATACCTAGAAGATGAGTACAGAAGAATCATGCTTCAAATCAGATTATTGGAAACAAAGATGCAGGAGTTGAGACTAGAAGAAGAATCTGTTCACCAGAAAAAACACACCTACCACTCTTATCTACAATTGAACCAAATTATTTTGAAGAAGCTAGTAAGGTTGAATTTTGGAATAAGGCCATGGATGAAGAATTCGATCAAATAGAGAAAAATGACACTTGGGAATTGGTTCCAAGACCAAAGAATAAGAATGTGATCAATACAAAATGGGTTTTCGGGAATAAATTGAATGAAGATGGACAGGTTACAAGGAACAAAGCTAGATTGGTATGGAAAGGATATGCATAGATTGAAGAAATCGACTTTGAAGAGACATTTGCCCCAGTTGCCAGAATGGAAGAAATCTATTTGATTTTAGCTTATGCATGCTCCAAAATTATTAAAGTGTATTAGATGGACGTAAACAAATCTTTTCTAAATGGGGAACTTGAAGAAGAAGTCTATATTGAACAACCAGAAGGATTTTAGTTGTCAAAGAACACAGATTATGTGTGTAAATTAAAGAAGGCCTTGTATGGTCTAAAACAGGCTCCTAGAGCATGGTACTTTAGACTGGATAAGTATCTACAACATGTAGGGTTCAGAAAAGGAAGTGCAGACAACAACCTCTACATCAAGGTAAGTCAAGGTAATATTTTATTAATTGAAGTTTATGTTGATGATATTATTTTTGGTAGTGATGANGAAGTGCAGACAACAACCTCTACATCAAGGTAAGTCAAGGTAATATTTTATTAATTGAAGTTTATGTTGATGATATTATTTTTGGTAGTGATGATGAAAGGTTAGGCCAGAAATTTCCAAAGGATATGCAGAATGAATTTGAAATGTCGTTACTTGGAGAACTATCCTTCTTTCTGGGAATTCAAATACCTCAAAGAAACCAAGGAATTTTTAATTCTCAAACCAAGTATATCAGAGAAATGCTAAATAGGTTCAGAATGGAAGATTGCAAATCAGTTATCACTCCCATGCAAACCAGTTGCAAGTTGAGAAAAGATGATGATTCAAAGTCTATAGATCACAGGCAATACAAGTCAATGATTGGCAACCTACTATATATGATAGCATTTAGCCCAGATGTAATGCAAGCAATTGGATAGGTGGCATGATTTTAGGCAGCACCAAAGGAATCACATGTATTAGCAGTGAAGAGGATTTTCATATATCTAAAAGGAACAGAAGAGTTTGGATTATGGTATCCAAAAGGAAAGGATCGATCACTTATTGCCTACACAGATGCAGATTGGGAAGGTTGTATTGATGACCGACGAAGCACTGGTGGAGAAGCATTCTACTTGGGTGAGTGTTTAGTATCATGGATAAGAAAGAAACAATCATCAGTATCTTTATCTACAACTGAGGCATAGTATATTGCAACAACATCATGTTGTACACAGGTTCTTTGGATGAAACAATCACTGACAGATATACAAGTTGAGTATGATGAGACCATTCCAATCTATTGTGATAATACAAGTTCCATGGATATATCAAAGAACCTGGTGATGCACTCCAAGACAAAGCACATTCCAATCAAGTATCACCTTCTACAGGAGCAGGTTGTAGAAAAGAACATCAGGGTTGAGTATGTGGGAAAAAAAGAACAAGTGGAAGACATATTTACAAAACCACATCCACGAGAAGCCTTTAAGTATCTTCACTAGAGATTCAGAGTTATTTCTAATCCAAAATGAATGCTTTTGAATTCTTATCTTATATGTCTTATATGTACATGAGGAAGCACCATAAAGAGATCAATTCAGCTAGGAGGAGCAGCCATGGATGTAAAGATACATTTGCCATTGATGACAAAGGGGGAGAGATTCATCAAATGCAAAGGACAGAGGCATGGTTATAGGGGAAGAAATGTTCATAGAGATGAAGAGGACAAAGGCATGTTTCCATCAGGAACATGAGTGATATGACTTCAGTATTGCATGATATAATTTCAATTTTGCATCAAAGTGTTGCCATCAATGCCAAAGGGGGAGATTGTTGATTAAGGCTGGTTTTCATTGATGTCAACCCTTGAATAAATATTGATAGCACAAAGGATGAACTCCAAAGTGGTCCCCTTATGGTGAAATCCCTCATGGGAAGACGCTTTGAGGATTGAGTTATCCTAGAAGTATGGTTAGAGAACCCATTCTTATTTGTGGAATAATGAGATGAAGGTCAATGAATTTGTCAGTGAAACTATCCTATATGGATAGTTCTTGTCATTCCATTCCTGGTGGCATGTGGAAAGTCACATAAATCCTCACGGTTAGATATTTATGGCCATAAGAAGTTGGACAACCCAGGTTTGGGTAATGGAGACAAGTTTGTTTGATGAATAATGGTATGATTTTTGATATATTTGCAGGTAATACTATTCTATATGGATAGTACATGTCATTCCATTTCTGGTGGTATGTCGAACATCACATAACACCTCACAGTTTATGAGTTATGGCCTTACGAAGTTGGAGGACCCTCATATGTCATCTAGAAGCCCCCAAAGGTCAAAGTAGTCAAAGTGGTTTAAGAGTTTTTAGAAGGTAAATAATAAAGTTAAGTGATGAGTGTAGTATAATTCAAAGTGAATATAAAATAAATTATTTAAATAATAAATTTAATGAGAAATTAGAAGTGGGTTAACCCTAAAATAAGGAAAGTGGGCAAAGTGACCTAGAAGATGTTTTTAAGGAAGCTACTTGGAGAGTATAAATAAGAGGAAAGGCTCTCTCATTTTAGATCACACTTGATAATATTGAATATCTATAGGTTCTTGAGGTAACCAAAGGATATCTAAGACAAATTTCAGAAGGAAGGTGAAGAAAACAAGGTTGGAATTCAAGGGAGGATAAATTATTTTGATGATGCTTTCTAAGGTATGTTATTTACAGGTCATCTCACCATTTTCGAAATAAATTTGTTTCTAGAATGATTCAGACCATGAAATTTATATTCCATTGAGGAAACAAATCCAAGTATGTGTGGTAAAAAAATCAGTTTTTTGGGTCGTTGTATTTGTGGAGTTACAGTCCGTGGAAAATAGGGTTTGTGGCTAGTCCTGAAACTAGTCTAAAATGGGTGTTTCAAGAAAAAAATGTTATAAATTATTCATGACAGATCAAAATTCAGTAACACAAAATTTTTTGGTTAGAGTACATTATTTATTATTCTTTGTAAAATTTTCATATCGATTCAACAAATATTCCGTGTGGGGCATGCTATACAATGTCGCTCTCTAGAATAAGCCATAATTCAACAAGGTATGTCATTTTTTCTATAACTCCTTTTCTGAGAGGTTTCAAGTAGTGAAACCTGGAGGAATTGCATAAAACACACTGAAGAACATTGTGTATTAGTTTCAGATATTTATTCATTACAGGTACATAGTTATGATTATTTCAAGTTAGGGTTGTTGACTAACCCAAAACTAGCTATGTGAGACTAAAGAAGAGTTTGATGAAAATGCTAGTCTCTTGTTGTTAAAGTTAAGGAAGGTTTGAAGGTATGTGATCATATACATTGATTCTATTACATAGTTACAAATTATATTTAGATGATGAAATTGATGAGGGATTTTGGTTAAGGTACATTTTGGGTACATGGTTGAGACAAGTAGTTGATGAGTTGACACATACATGAGGTGTATAGTTGATGATGTTGGTACATATTGATGAGTCATAGTTGATGAGTAGGTGACACATGATTGGTACATACTTGGTACATGGTTGTATGCACTTGTTTATAGTATAAGTTGATTACAGGTTGTTTGGTATAGGTTGGTGCATGGTTGATGCAATTGTTTATGGTACTGGTTGATTACAAGTTGAGGTACAGGTTGATGCATGGTGTATGCATGGTTCAGGATTGTTGGTACATGTTTACAGTGGTATATCTCACAGTGATAGTGTGACAGTGGTTCCATCATTCTACTTCTACTTCAGGGTGGTTGGACAGGGTAAGGACGGGTATTTTTAGCCACCTTTTAGTTGTAGCTAGAGAACATAGGGGGTTGTAGCCTCCTTCTGGTTGTAGCTAGAGAATTGGGAAGTTGGAGCTTCCCTCATGTTGTATCCTGAGAATCTAATAGGTTGGATCCTCCTTCTAGTTGCAGATGGAAAACAAAGGAAGTTGGTGCTTCCAATGAATGTAATTCTTCAATACATATAATAAAAAGCATTTTCTGGTTTTCTCCTTCTTTGGGTTTCCACATGAAACACTGGTGCACTGTGTATGTGTATGATTGTTCATTTGTTCATTGATCATTATTAGATGATAATTCTACATTGATATAACACTTGGATTATTTGGTTAAAAATGATTATAATTTCTCTATTACTGATCCACCTCCCCTCTTAGTAATCCAATATTTTGATGACATCCGAGAAGGCATGTGAGTCCATGTGTCTGTGAACCCGCTACATAAAATAATTATAAGTATGGTTCATTATGGGCATATTAGTATTTGGTCATGCATTTCGATGATATTCGAGAAGACATGTGGGTCTGTGAGTCCGCAAGCCTGCCACTTAAAATAATTCTAAGTAGAGTCCATGTTTGAAATGAATGAGGAACATCCACTCGATGGTTGATTAAATCTAAACCATGGATCTATCTAAAGTGCCTAAGAAAGCTTATGGATCGTCCAGTCAACACTTGATCATATATTAACCATCGATCTGATTAACGCCAAATATAAGCCCTATGTGTGGTTTCTCTCGGTCACAGACCAGGGTTATATGAAAAACATGAGGCAATGAAGGGTTAAGGGGCCACAGGATTAGCAACCATCCATCACAATAACACATGAAATGCACCAGAGAGCGTTAAAAGTTTCAAAATTTGTCTATTAAAGAACTAAGAATGCAACGAATAAGTGTGAGATTGAAATAAAAAGGGGCCAATCCATCAATGACTAAGAAACCTAATCAGACAAAAGGGTCCAAAAATGTAATTGAACATGTTTTTGTAAAATAATAAAATTCTTTTTTTCCTAAATAACAATATTTTATGAAGAGGCACATTGAATCAGTGCTCTTTTTCAAAGAGACACAATAGTTCAAATATTATATACCTATTGGAAGATTATTTAAACTTAAATATATGATCAAAGGAACATGTTTTTGTGGTCTAATTCAAATTATATAAACACAAACAGAGTCCAAGGAAGAACTTGAAAACATCACATGAAGTGAGAGTGCAAGGGAGGAGCAAGTGAGGATTGGAGTCCTCTACAGGTTGAAGCCTGAAACAGGAAATTGAAACTTCCTCAAGTTGGTGCTTGAAAACAAGAGGATTGGATTCCTCTACAGGTTGGAGCTTGGTCTACAAGGAGTTGGTGCTTCCTCAAGTTGGTTCTTGGAAAACATGGGATTGGTTTCTCCTTGAGTTGGTGCTCAAAATAAGAGAGATTGATGTCTCTTACAAAATTGTAACTTGTAAATGAAATATAATTTTTATGCTTGTTACATTTAAAACTTAGAGTTCTATAGAATCTTGTTGATAAATTGTTATAAATTAATAAAGAATTGATTTAATTTAGAAAAGGAAGCAATATTTATTCACCCCCCCCCCCTAGTATTGAAAAAAATTCCAACAATTGGTATCAGAGTAGGTTCCTTCACCATAGTCTAACCACTTGAAGGAAGATTTTGAGGAATCCAATGGATCAACAAGAAGGAATGTCCTCCAATGGAGCACCATTGTTCAAAGGAAATGATAATGAACTTTGGAGTATAAGGATGAGAAGTTATATGATGGATCTTGGATGTGATGTTTGGCTATCTATGGTAAATGGTTACACTTCACCAACGATTGCACCTTCAAATGTTGTTGCAAAGAAACTCTGCAATGATGATTCAAGGGTTGTTAATTCAATTATGTGTGTATTATCATATCCTATATTTGTAAAAGTGATGCATTCTAAATAAGAAAAATAAATTTGGGACAAGCTTAAATTCATCTATGAAAGAGATGGAAAATTTAAGAAAGAAAAACTTCAAACATACAAAGGGAAGTTTGAGAGTGTAAACATGAAAGAGGAAGAAAACATTGTAGACTATTTTCAAAGACTGGATGAAATAGTCAATCGAATTAGAGCATTGGGAGAAGAGATAAAAGACAAAATTATTGTCCAAAAGATGCTGAGCTCATTACCAATGAGATATGATTCCAAGGTATCTACCTTGGAAGATCAAGAATACCTTGAAAAACTTACAATGGATGAAATTTGTGGGATTCTTATACCCTATGAAATGAGAACCGAGAAAGAAAAACCATAAAAAAGGGAAACAACCTTCAAAGCATCAAAAGAAACAAAGAACCATGAGCATGTGCCAAATGAAAATCACTCAGATATATCAGATGAAGAAGAGGGCAATTTTATAAGGAAACTCTAGAAAGGGTCTGGGAAATATAAAGGAAAGTTATCCCTCAAGTGTTTCAATTGTGGAAAAAAATGGGCCACATTGGGAATTTTCCCTCTAAATGTCCCTATGCCAAGCAGGTACATAGTGATGATGAAGAACTTAAGAAGAGAAACACTAGAAACAAGAATAAATTCTACAAGAAAAAGAAAAACTTATACTCCAAAGAAGATAGTATTTCATCTAACATGAGTGAAGATGAAGAGACAAAATTTTTATTTATGGGCATAGAAATTCAAAATAATGTTGATGATGATGATGAAGAAAACTATGAAGTTGAAGGAGAAGTATACCTTGAAGGAGAACTTGATAGTGCTCTTTAAGAACCGATAAAATATAAAAAGATTAACAAATAATTAAGAGAACAATTTTTAGAACATGAAGAAAAACAAAAATCAAGAGAAAAGAAAGTTTTAATAACCATCAAGGAATCAGAACAAATCATTATTGACTTGAAGACTCAACTCCAAGAAGCCAAAATAACTGAAGAGTTCATAAGTAAAAAACTCAATGAAAAACAATTACACTGTGAAAAGCTAGAGGTTGGAATTGTTTTTTCTAAAAAGATAACTTGAGAAAGGAAACAACCAATCAATATTTGATAACAGTTCAAGAATCTTGAATGATATTCTTAATATTCAAAGATAATCAAGAAATAATTTAGGTCTAGGCTATGATCAAAAGAATTCTAACAAAGGATCTAACCTTATATCTTAAGAAACTGACAAAAATCCAAAAGTTTATGCAGTTGCCCTTTAGAGCTCTTTCAAAAAGGAAGAAAATGAAATAAAGATTGATTTTGATCAATGGAAATATGCTCTCCCTTCAAAAGAAAATGAATATACAAGGAATACAACTACAAGAAGAACTCCCCGGAAAAGGTATCAACATATCTTTCTTGGTTATTGTTTCTCTTACAATAATTTTGGGCATAAAGCATTTCATTGTTGAGATTATGGAAAGAAAAATCATAAGAATGTTCAAAGATATGGTTATAAAAATAACAAGAATAATAATAATCAAGAGAATAGAAACTACAATTCATTTTCTCCATTACAATATTACAATGTTGAATGCTACAAATGCAACAATTATGGTCACAAATCTAGTGATTGTAGACTACCAAATCATCCCATAAAGACTTCCAACATTTAAGAAGAAAAGCATAAGAAGACATGGAAACAAAATCAAATGGAAGAAAAGGAAACATAATGTAAGGTAGCCCTATATGCTAAATATAAAAGGATTAAATGGTACATTGACAGTGGATGTTCAAAGCATATGATAGGATATCAAGACAAATTCCTTAGTCTGAAAAGGAAATAAAAAGAAAGATTTACTTTTGGAGATAATGTCTTTGCCGAAATACTTGGAAAGGGTACAATCAGTCTAGGAAATAATAGAGCTAAAGTAGAAAATGTGCTATTAGTTGAAAATATGAAGCCTAATCTCCTTAGTGTGAGCCAAACATGTGATCAAGGACATATACTCATATTTGACTCTCAAAAATGTGAAATTAGAAAAGAAGGCTCAGGAAAATTAGTGGTTGTTGCACCCATGTCACCAAGTGATGTATATATCTTAAACATAGAAGAAGATGAAAAATGTTGCATGAGACAAATATATGAAAGTTGGTTATGGAACAGAAGAATGAGACATATAGGTTTTGAAAATTTGATAAAATTTAGTAAAAAGGAAGCTGTGATAGATATTCCAAAGATTATTAAACCTTCAAACTATATTTGTAGACACTACCAACATGGATAGCAGACAAGAGTAATATTTAAGAAAAAAGAGTATCCTACATCAAAACCATTAGAACTTGTTCACACTAACCTCTGTGGACCAACAATAACTAAAATCATGCAAGGTGAACATTACTTCATTTATTCATTGATGACTATACAAGCATGACTTGGGTATCTTTTTATAAAGAGAAATAAGAGGAATTCAAAAAATTAAAACTTCAAAGAACATGTTGAAAATGAGATTGATCTCAAAATCAAGTGCCTAAGATCAGACAATGGAGGGGAATTTACCTTAGATGAGTTCAATGAGTTTTATGAAACTCATGGAATTAAAAGACACTCTGCTCCAAGAACTCCTCAACAAAATGGAGTTGCTGAAAGGAAAAATAGAACTGTCCAATAAGCAGCCATAACTATGTTAAATGAATCCAAACTCCTAGATATATTAGAGAGAAGTAGTATATACAACAATATATATACTTAACAGAGAACATGTTAGAGTTAACCATGACAAGACACCATATGAGCTGTGGTTTGGTAGACCAACATCAGTAAAACACTTTAAAGTCTTTGGGAGCAAATCCTATATAAAAAGAGATGATGATAATATAGGAAAATTTGATTCCATATCAGATGAAGGAATATTTCTTGGTTACTCATCCAATAAAAAGGCCTACATATGCTATAATCTAAGATTGCACAAAATTGTGGAAAGTGCAAATGTAAAGGTCGATGATCTAACATAAAAAAGAATCAAATCTCAAGACAAATCACAAGTTGATGAAATAAGAGGAGATAATGATGAAGAAGATGAAACTGAAGAAATACAAGAAGAATAATCACAATGTGAAGAAGAAAATGAAGAGGAAGAATCACCAAGAAAAGAATCAAAAGAACCATCAAGAAGAGTAAAAAGAGATTATCCTGAAAGTCAAAGCATAGGCAACAAAAGTGTTGGAGTTGAAACAAGAAATGCTCTCCCTAATAGAACCCAAAACATTTGCAGAAGCTAGTAAAGATGAATATTGGATTAAATCCATGAATGAAGAGCTCAATTGATGTAGAAGCATCTCTCCATGTCAATCAGCCAGCCAGCCAACCCACGTAAGCGCACGCATTCAAGGATGAAGAGAGGCGCAACCCTCATTTCAAATTTGAATTTGAATGTAATTAAATGTTGTAAGGTCGTTGATCCATGAAGTCGTGCCTTTGCGTAGGAATTAGAGTAGACAACCTTGAATGTTTGTAAGGCTGAGATCTAGATCTGATTCTGGACTAGACATCCCATTCATTGTAAATTGCATAGGGTAGATAGGTTGGAGGGAAGAGCTCGAAGAGCCCCCTCATGTAAAAGATCTTTTGATCTGTTTTGAATTAGTATGCAGAGAGAGTTGAGAAGGAGCTGAGACTTTGTTAAAGTTCGTGCTCAGGAACACCCTGTAAAAAGAGACAATTGAGATTAATACAAAACAACAGTTTTTCCTGCATGTATTTCTGTGTTATGTGAATGTCTATGTGTGTTCAATATAGGCTATGAATGTATGTTATAGGTATCCACTTACAGGGGCTATTTGATTTCAGGTTTGGAGGTCTTTGAGGCTTCATACCAGGAGGGTGTGACAGAACACTACGGGTTCTGTAAGCCGTGCATAGGGATGCACTTCTGAATTCTGCAGATTCAGACAAAGACATGCCAAGTGGGCACAGCAGTTGAAGTCATTAGCTCAGAGGAAGACCTCAAGGTTGTTGAATACCTTAGAGGCGAGATTGTGTGGTGAAGGCACAATAAGGAGACAAAATCTCTGAGGAGTTCTGTAAATATCTGCCAGGAGGGCATTGAGCATATGCACAGGTTGCATTAAGGGAGGAACTCTGCTGTGAGTTCAAAAGAAGTCAGAATCACTGAGGATTCTAGACACTCTGCCAAGAGGGCATTGAGAAAGTGCTAAGGCACAGGAGGGAAGAACTCTTTGAGTTCTGGAATTGAAGAAGAGTCCACAGAGGGATGTTCACAGGGTTTCTCTACACCCTATAGACTCAACAATAGATTTTCTTGAGAAAAGGAGCACTAGGAGGGCATCAGATTCTCCATATGAAGGAGAAGGAAAAAGGACTGTGTTTCTTAGGAGTCTGAGAAGCCGGGAAGCTCAGGACAAATAGCACCAAGTTGGCATGCAGAGACTCTATAGAGGTGCAGAAGTCAGAAAATCCCTTGAAGATTCGAAGGGACAAAGCTCAGGGTGGAGAGTGCTTTCATGCACAGAGCCTGCAAGTAATCGAAGAGGTCGAGAGAGGACCCTTTTGAGAGATTGAGTTTGAGATAAGCTCAGGAGAGAAGGAGTCTTCGAGAATGTAGGCGAGACCAACTGTGGTAAAGCTTGCAGAGAAAAGGAGCAAAGGTCAAGGCCTTTAGCATTTGAAATTCTTCTAAGGTTAAGGAAGAACGTGCATGCTCAGGAGGTAGACCACAGCTGCCATCGAATCATACCAGAGAGGAGATATGGACCGTTAAATTTCCACGTCTAGGAAGCAGCAGGAGAGCACACAGAGAAGGGGAGATTGTGAGTCATTGGATCTCACACAGATCAGTGACAGCCGTCAGATTGGTCGAAATATGCACGGGGTTTAAAACCTCACACATAGAGCAAAGAACTGGAGAAGTCCCGAAAAGGATAGAGCTATTGGTATTTCAGAGTTCGGGATTTCGGAGATCTTAATGACAAGAGATCAGGTCACTTCATAGTGGAAGTCCCGAAATAGATCTGAGTCGTCCATCCAAGGGAGGAAACATGTCATGAGATCACCCATTTTGGGGATTTACACATCGGGAAACACAGAGGGGAGTCTTTCGACTTCATCAATGGTGAAGTCCTAGGAACAATTTGGACCGTCTATCCGAGGAAGGACACATGGCAGGGATCATGGAGTCCCAAAATATGAAAGAGGATCGGAAACATCTAGGGAGAGGACACATGGCAAGCAGGAGGTTACTTCGGGTCATCGGGTACCGAAAGTATCAGAGGTTAGTAGAGGTTTAGTGCAACGTGATTTGCAAAATTCTGAAACGCGAAGTCCCGAAGGCGTTCAAAGGAGAAGTCTTGTCGAGAGAATTTTGGCATATTGGATGTCGAGATATGGGGAATCCTAAATACATAGGATCCGAGCTCAAGAGGAGGAAAACCCCATAAGGATCAAGATCATTCGATTGAGTAGGACACGCGGTGGAGATCGGAGGGGTTTCGGCATTTTGGATACCAGAAGTTCGAGAGAGCAGGGAATAGGAGGAGACCTTGCAATGGGATAACTTGAAACGTGAAAGTCTGAAAGGATTTTCAGGAGGCGTCATTTCGGCAAATCGGGGTTTGGGAATTCGGGAGTTGCAAAGGCAAGGATTTGGTGCTTCAGTGTTTGAAAGACCGAAATTCCAAAAGGCAAAAACCCGAAAGAGTAGCATTTCGGAATACCGGGTTCCGGTATTTTGGGGGGTCTTGTGTCACAAAGGATAGAGCATTTTGGCATTTAAAAACCCAAAATCACGAAGGGATAGATAGAAGGTCGGGGCATAGGTACATCGACTTTTCAGGAGTCGGCATTTCGGTAGTACAGAGGACAGAAGGTCGAGATCTCGCATCAATAAATCCTGAAGGAAATAGGACTGTGGTCGTATGGTTAGTGGTCATATGGACCAAGGGTTTAGCCCAGGGGGATAACTGAAGTTGAAGCCAATTTTTGCAATTCGACATTTCAGAGGTCGGAAGGAGGAAGGGTCAAGAACTCTTGACATCGGGACATTGAGAGTTCTGAAACCCGAAAAACTCCATTTCGGTAAAAATTCATGGTCGCGTATAGAGGCTGTGGAAGAAAAAAAGGAGCTATGGATGGATTTGAATGAGATTCCAGTAGGGAATCGAAAGAGCTATTTCGGCTCGGGGAGAAAATTGAACGATCCTTAGACTAGGAAGCTAGGCATCGAACCTGCGGAGAGGCAGGGGGTGTTGTGTACGTGCTATCAAGTGGTATAAGAGCTATAACTCTATTTGTATATCTCAAGCAGAGGGAGAAGGAAAAGGAAAATAGAGTGTTGAAGACTGTGTAGATGATTATTGCAGAGTGACAGCAAGTTTTCCAGGAGGGCAACAGACAACGAGATGGCTACTGAAGGTCATAAGAACGGTGGAAAGAAGAGCCACCGGCAGTAGGAGATTGCTACAAGGAATGAAGAACTCACCGGGATTAGAGCGAGGATGGAAGAGCTTGCACTACAAATGCAATAGGATGACAAATCACGATGGCTGTATGAATGACCCATGAGGATGAAAGAAAAATGTCCATTCAAAGAGTTGATGGCTAAAAGACAATAGAGGCTATTAAGAGGATGGTTGAGGAATGCTAAAAACCTCAACGGACCAAAGGAAGTGGTTTAGGTATGAGAACCAGAGACTGGGAGGAATCTCAGTGATGTTGAGGATGAATTGGGATCAGTTGAAGATCTCAAGGACTGCCAGGAAGGAAGCCCAGAAATTCCCAATTGCCAGGAGGGAAAAGAGTTGAGATTACTGTGGGATCTCACAAACTATCATGAGGACAGCCAGGGAATTTCATGTTGCTAGGAGGGCAATGAGACGAGATCATTGTGGGATCTCATGGACTGCCAGGAGGGCAGCAAAAAGTTTCCAAATTTCCAAGTGGGCATGGGAGCAGAACTGAGACTGTTTGAGAGTCTCATGAACTCTGAGGTGAGTTTAGATCCACTCAAGGAGCTGACAGAGTAGATGAGCTCAGAGATGGATTTGGATCAGCAGATGCAGCTGACAGAGAAGAAAGATTGAAGGAATCTTCTAATGATTGGGGGAATTGGAATATTCCTGCCATTTAGCCAAGATGAGGAAAAATTATGTGTTGTCGATGATGCAGTAAGAGAAGGACAGCCAACTGTGACTGTCAAAGAAAATTTGGAGCAGATGTTGGAATCTTCCCAAGTAGAAGAAGAGGATGAGCATTTTGAGGAGTGGCTCAATATTTTCAGCCAGGAAGCTAAAAAGACTGCAACATGGGAGCTTGCAGAAGCAGAAGAGGAAGAGGTAGACAGCATGAGCTTTGTTGATCTATGTGAACAAATTGAAACCCTAGAGAGAAGGGTGAAGGTCTAGAGCTTTCACATATAGCAGGTGAGGTTGGGAGCTGATGGAGGAGAATTTTAGGTTGAGGAGCAGCTAGAAGGAGATGGACACATAGCATTAGGAGAGATGGAAGAAGTCAAGCTACCACAGGAAAAGGCTGAACAATAGATCAGTCAAGAAGAGACTGCAGAGAGGACTGTAGCGAAGTGGACACTTAGTGCCACCGAGGATAGAGGAGATGGCATGGGAGATCAATGTGATCTGCCCATCTGCAGAAATAATATGCAGCTCAAGAGACTGCATGAACAGAGCCAGTCACTAGAGCAGCTGGACAAAGTGATCAATGAGATCAGGAGGCTGATGATTGGGTCACAAGAGACTGCCAGCAAGGAAAGGTTGGGCAGAAAAGTAGCAACAATGAAGTAGAAGCAACAACAGCAGAGAAGTGGAGCAAGGAGACAACTCCAGAAGTTTGTTTGAAATCCAGGAGGATTTCAACAGCTGAGGTGGAGAACTCATGAGTAGGAGCTCATGAATTTTGTAGCTAAGGAGTATGATGCAGGAGCATCTCTCCACATCAATCAACCAACCAGCTAGCCCATGTCAGCACACACATTTAAGGATGAAGAGAGGTGCAACCCTCATTTTAGATTTGAATTTGAATGTAATTAAATGTTGTAAGGCCGTTGAGACATGAAGCCATGCCTTTGCGTAGGCATTAGAGTAGACAACCTTGAATGTTTGTAAGGCTGAGATCTAGATCTGATTCTAGATTAGACAACCCATTCATTGTAAATTGAATAGGGTAGGTAGGTTGGAGGGAAGATCTCAAAGATCCCTCTCATGTAAAAGATCTTTTGATCTATTTTGAGTTAGTATGCAGAGAGAGTTGAGAAGGAGCCGAGACTCTGTTAAAGTTCGTGCTCAGGAACACCCTATAATAAGAGACATTTGAGATTAATACAAAACAACAGTTTTTCCTACATGTATTTCTGTGTTATGTGAATGTCTATGTGTGTTCAATATAGGCTGTGAATGTATGTTGTAGGTATGCATTTGCAGGGGCTATTTGATTTCAGTTTTGGAGGTCTTTGAGGCTTCATACCAGGAGGGTGTGATAGAACACTGTGGGTTCTGTAAGTCATGTATAGGGATGCACTTCTGAATTCTGTGGATTCAGACAAAGACATGCCAGGTGGGCACAACAGCTGAAGTCATTAGCTCAGAGGAAGAACTCAAGGTTGTTGAATACCTTAGAGGTGAGACTGTGTGGTGAAGGCACAGTAAGGAGATATAATCTCTAAGGAGTTCTGTAATACTCTGCCAGGAGGGCATTGAGCATATGCACAGGTTGCATTAAGGGAGGAACTCTGCTGTGAGTTCAGCAGAAGTCATAATCACTAAGGATTCTAGACACTCTGCCAAGAGGGCATTGAGAAAGTGCTAAAGCATAGGAGGAAAGAACTCTTTGAGTTATAAAATTGAGGAAGAGTCCATAGAGGGATCTTCATAGGGTTGTTGAACACCCTGTAGACTCAGCAATAGAGTTTCTTGAGAAAAGGAGTGCCAGGAGGGCATCAGATTCTCTATTTGAAGGAGAAGGGAAAAGGACCATGTTCCTTAGGAGTCTAAGCAACCGGGAAGCTCAGGAAGGATAGAAGAATGTTGGCATGTAGAGACTCTGTAGAGGTGCAGAAGTCAAAAAATACCTTGAGGATTCGAAGGGAAAAAGCTCAGGGGGAAGAGTTCTTTTACACACAGAGCCTGCAAGTAATTGAAGAGGCCGAGAGAGGACCCTTTCGAGAGATTGAGTTTGAGATAAGCTCAGGAGAGAAGGCATCTTCGAGAACATAGGTGAGATCAACTGTGGTAGAGCTCACAGAGAAAAGGAGCAAAGGTCGAGGCCTTTAGAATTTGGAAATCTTCCAAGGTTAAGGAAGAAAACACATGCTCAGGATGTAGAGCACAGCTGCCATCAGATCAGACCAGAGAGGAGATCTGGACCGTTAAATTTCCACGTCCAAGAAGCAGCAAGAGAGTGCATAGAGCAGGGGAGATTGTGAGTCGTTGGATCTCACACAGATAACTGACAGCCGTTAGATTGGTCGAAAGTTGCATGGGGTTTAAAACCTCATGCACAGAGCAAAGAACCAAAGAAGTCCCAAAAAGGATAGAGCTATCGGGATTTTGGAGTTTGGGATTTTGGAGATCTCGATGATGAGAGATCGGATCACTTCATAGTGGAAGTCCCGAAATAGATCCGAGTCATCCATCCAAGGGAGGACACATGTCACGAGATCACCCATTTTGAGAATTCAGACACTGGGAAACATAGAGGGGAGTCTTTCGACTTCGTCAACGACGAAGTCTCAGGAACTATCTGGACCGTCTATCTGAGGAAGGACATGTGGCAGGGATCATGGAGTCCCGAAATCTGAAAGAGGATCAGAAACGTCCAGGGAGAGGACACATGGAAAGCAGGTGGTTACTTGGGGTCATCGAGTACCGAAAGTATCAGAGGTCAGTGGAGGTTTAGTGCAACGGGATTTTTGAAATTTCGAAACGCGAAGTCCCGAAGGCGTTCAAAGGAGCAGTGTTACCAGGAGAATTTTGGCATATTAGATGTCGAGATATCGGGAATCCTAAATACATAAGATCTGAGCTCAAGAGGAGGAAAATCCTGAAAGGATCATGATCATCTAATTGAGTAGGACACACGGTGGAGATCGGAGGGGTTTCATCATTTTGGATACCGGAAGTTTGGGAGAGCAGGGAACAGGAGGAGACCTTGCAATGGGAGAACCCAAAACGTGAAATTCTGAAAGGATTTTTAGGAGGCATCATTTCGGAAAATCGGGGTTTGGGACTTTAGGGGTTCCAAAGGAAAGGATTCAGTGCTTCGGTGTTTGAAAGCCCGAAATTGAAAAAGGCGAAAACTCAGAAGAGTAACATTTTGGAATGCTGGGTTTCATTATTTTAGGGGGTCTTGTGTCACAAAGGAAAGAGCATTTCGACATTTAAAAACCCAAAATCGTGATGGGAGAGATAGAAGGTCAGGGCATAGGTACATTGGCTTTTCGAAAGTCGGAATTTCGAGAGTCCAGAGGACAAAAGGTCGGGCTCTCTTGTCAATAAATCCTGAAGGAAATAGGACTGTGGTCATATGGTTAGTGGTCATATGGACCAAGGGTTTATCCCAGGGGGCTAACTGAAGTTGAAGCCAATTTCGGCAATTCGACATTTCGGAGGTCGGAAGGATGAAGGGTCAAGAACTCTTGACATCAGAACACTGAGAGTTTTGAAACCTGAAAAATTCCATTTCAAGAAAAATTCATGGTCGTGTACATAGGCCGTGGAAGAATAGAAAGACCTGCGGATCGATTTGACTAAGATTCCAATAGGGAATCAAAAGAGCTATTTTGGCTCAGGGAGAAAATTGAACGATCTTTAGACTGGGAGGTTAGGCACAGAACCTGCGGAGAGGTAGGGGGTGCTGTGTGTGTGTTATCATTGATCAACTAGAGAAGAATCAGACCTGGGAACTTGTCCCAAGACCAAAAGACAAAAATGTGGTAGGGAACAAGTGGATTTTTAAAAATAAAGTTAATGAAGAGGGTCAAATTATAAGGAATAAAAAAATATTAGTGTGCAAAGGATATGCACAAGTAGAAGGGATTGACTTTGAGGAAACATTTTCCCCAGTAGCCATATTAGAAGCTATCAGAATGTTCTTGGAATTTGCATGCTTTAATAACTTAAAAATATATCAAATGGATGTCAAATCAACATTCTTAAATGGAAATTTAGAAGAAAAAATTTATGTAGAACAACCTGATGGATTTATGTTATCAAAAAATAAAGACTATGTCTACAAATTAAAGAAAGCATTGTATGGTCTCAAACAAGCTCCTAGGGCATGCTTTTCAAGACTTGATAATCATCTATGACAACAAGGATACAAAAGAGGAGCTAATTACATCAAACTTTACATTAAAATTGAAAATCAAAATATGATTATTGTTTTACTATATATGGATGATATCATCTTTGGAAGTAGTCTAAATCCTCTAAGCAAGCAATTTTCTATAGAAATGAAAAAAAAAATCAAGATGTCAGTGCTTGGTGAACTAACATTCTTCCTAGGATTACAAGTTTCACAATTAGACAAAGGTATATTCATATCTCAAACCAAATATTTAAAGAAATGTTGAAGAAATTTCAAATGGAAGATTGTAAACCTCTAAGCACTTATATGATTACAGGATGAAAGCTTAGAAAAGATGATGAATCAATAGAAGTAGACCAAACCATGTATAGATCAATGATTGGTAGCCTATTATATATAATGACAACAACACTGTACATCATGCAAGTTGTAGGATTGGTGGCTAGATTTCAATTTGCACCTAAAGAGACACATATGAAGGAAGTTAAAAGGTTTTTTAAATATCTCAAAGGCACCTTAGATTTTGGATTATGGTATCCAAAAATGAAATACTTCACATTAACTACATATATTGATGTAGATTGGGCAGGAGTATTGATGACAAAAAGAGCACTAGTGGAGGTGCATTTTTCCTAGGAAAATGTCTTGTGTCATATGTTACGAGGAAAATCTCTCTATGGCATAGGGTAAACCACAACAGATAGAATGACATGCAGAAATCAACTATAATCCCAAGTATGCTATATAAATGTGATCCATGGGATCAAATTTTGCTCAAAATTCAAAGTGCTTGGAATCACTTCAAATCAAACGAGAGTGCAAGCCTCATCGTTATGAACCCAATGCAACTTGTTTGGGTTCAAATAGACGTCAGGAGTGAGAGATATCGCGTTCTGTTCAAAATGATAAACAAGCAAAAAAAAAAAGGGATGTTGACTGTACATTCTATACGGACGCTGATGTGGCAGGTTGTACAACACATGACAAGCCGTACAACATGTGGCAGATAGTTATGTGGATAGTTGGCATGTGACATGGTTTGTTTGCAGTGAACAGGATGGTGGCATGTGGCCCAATCAATGGTCGCCATGTGTCACATGTATATTGGTTTAAAATCTTTGCATTTGGTAGGACTCGACCCCGCAACCTCCAGGCAGGGGAAGAGACTTGGGAAGGGCCGCCAACCGGCACACCACTATTTGGTCCTTGTTATATATATGGA
>SNQJ01S0053799.1:45162-62302 GCA_010110895.2 Picea sitchensis
TTGAGCCTCGTTTACACTTGCGCACGGTCATGTGGGTCATACGACCACGACCTTGGCGGTTAGGGTCTAGGTGCGCCTGTAACCATCCTACAGTTTGTACGGTTTGCGCGGTTGCGTCCGGTGATGAGTTTTAACGCTTAAATATGCGTGTGGGCTAGGTTGAGCCAACAAGGGTGCAATTTGTAGATGCAGAGACAACAAGTTTGAAGGGGGACTTCCAAGAAGCCTATCTTCTTCAATTTTTTGCCAAATGAGGTGCCAAAAAAGCCCAGCTAGGGGTTTCTGGACATTCTGAAGCCATTGGAGCAGTCTATTTGGAATTTTGAGCATTTTCAAGCACATTTTTTAGAACTTCAAGCAAATAATACAAATGATCCATTGGAAGTTGGACCAGGAGATGTAGCCCAAGAGAGGGGTGAATTCCTTTATCATTTGCTGTGTTATGTGTTTTCTATTCACTGTTATTGTTGTTGTTTATATGCATCTTGAATGAGTAAATTCTATTAAAGTTGTTTTGCAAAGTTGATCCATTTGCATTTTAACACATAAATTTAACTTGCAAATATTTTCAAGAATACAAGTCTACTTCATTTTTAGATCAAAATGAAATGCTAACAAGACTAGTCTAAGATCCTACCTCGTCTGGACATTTGCTGAAGACCATCATTGAGCACACAACTCAAAGATTTATACCTACAACTTGTCCTCAACAACCAAGATATACAAGCATATGGTGACAATATATAGTGTTAGCATATAGATTAGCATAATCCATTAACATACATGAAAAGTATGCCCATGGAATAATAATTCAAATATTTGCAAGATGTCAATTGGATGAAAAAAGAGTATTTCTAATAAAATGATCAACATAAGTATATAGGTGACAAACTTGTGTAACAACACATATCGGAACCGAGAAACTAAGTCCCTCTAGTTGGGCCTCCACCGCCTCAATCCTCCACCAAAAGAAATCTCATATAAAGGAGACAATGAGATTCTCCATCACAAAGAATCAAGAGCTTGGGGACTAAACAAGGGGTTCAAATTTTCAAAGATAAAGGGATGCAGACTCAATATGAAGTGAAATTTCTCCAGAGTGTCTTTGATCTCAAAGTTTAATTCTCTCCCCAAGTCTTGGATATGACTCAATTTATATTCTTCAAATGGAACTAAAGGGCCAAGTTGACACATTTCCATTATATGGAAGGTCAAGGATCATGGCTCTCGTGACATGGCATGGAAACCTGACATAATTTTTAATTTTGAGCATCAAACCCAATGTACACGGGTTGTAGTGGAGCAACCTATGTATACGGTTTTTTTCTAATTGATAGGGCATGTATATGTGGAAAATGTTCTTTTTTGGCTTTGGAAGGTACAAAAGGGGACTTCAAGTCTACATAGGGAAATGGAAATTCCATCTAAGAAAGTTGCATGGGGTGAAGAAAAAATTGTTGTAAAATATGCCCCCTAATGTGTGAGGTCAAAGGAGTATCTACAATGGTTGAAACACATTATAATTCCTATAAGTGGAGTAATGGAGACTCAACTGGAAGTGATAGTTACTCATGAGAATATTACAATCCATAATGACTTTGTACACATGGATGCCAATCATAATTACACTGTAGATCCATGTGGAAATATACCAAATAGTTTTTCATGGACATGAATAGGCAATACAAGGTAGACATATGCCATAGGTTGTCATAGTCACGAACAAGTCACAATGAAATCCAGTCTCAAAATCAATATAAAGATATCTATATACAATGGAGCACAATCTGATATCCCATGATCATTGAAGTCATATAGGTACTCATCCAACGAAAGACAACAATAGATTAGGAAATATGCTACTATAAATTGGAGGTCTTCTACACTATCCGTTGAAGGCGAAAGTCTACATCATGTGAATACAGGAGTTGAGGTCGAACATAATGAGACTTCATTTGATTATCATTCATTAAGGTATATCGTTAAAAAATGTGAGACAACCTACCAATAATGAAAGTAGGTATCAAGGCACCGAGTACATTCTATAAGTGTGAATAAGGGTGTTTATGTCGAACACTTGAAGAATCCATCGATCAGGAGACATCGATGCATTCCCAACTATCGATGGTAGGAGAACCTGCCATTGATGATTGCAATACTCTAGGTACTCATAGAAATGTAGGCCTCATTTCTAGAATAGATGGGATGAATTTGATGGAAAGAGACCTGCTGAGAGGAGAGCATTTGGGAATCTCTCGTCAGTCAGCATCAGGTACAAAGAAATATCTTTAATATTAATAGGAGCTCAGATGAATAGGATGTTCACGAACCAATGGGCCTATGTGTCTCTCGCATGCACCATATGCAAGCAGTGCACGAAAGAGACCCTATGAATAAAAACCAATAACAAAAACTACCAACAAAGGTGAGGAAACCACCAATAAGGATAATGGAATCCAAGACATTGCATGAATCCCAATGTGTGAATATATTTCTTGTCGTCGAACACAAGGGAAACCCCCAAGTCAACGACCAATGAGGAGATTTTGACTATTGGGTTCAAGGTTTCCTACCCATGATGAAAGTAGGACCAGGGTGCATGATAGGACTACATCTTTATGTGACTTTGAGATACATTGAGGATATGGCAGACATGCAAAGTCAAGAGCTCTAAGAAATGGAGGACACGGGATTATAGACTTCCTTTGAACAACATCATGAGACATATGGATAACTCAGGAAGCATAGACTTGATGATAAAACTTTGTGATGTAAGAGGCATCAATGAACTCTCCATAAGGACTGGAAGAATAACTAGTCGAAGGAGTAAACTATAAGTAACGATCTCAGCTTCCTAAGGTCATGCTAAACCCAAAATTTGGATGATAGTGGACTCAAAAGTTTGTCCTATGTTCAAAGGCGACACAACTGTTGTTGATATGAGATAATATTATTTTCCTGCCCGTATTGTTTTTTTTTAATAGGAAAATAAATGTTATGATACAGGAGAGGAAACAAGTTTTGCGAGTAAGAAACTATCTACAAACAATGGAACATACCTACGGTGAATTCAAGGAAGTGCATGTGAGGCATGGACACTCAGGGGGATGTTTCCTCTTAGGGTACAGGTTGTCAAGATTCAAAGGATATAAAAAGTCTTTGCTTGGCTAGTGATGCAAATTGTTGAGGTAAGAGGCTTATAATGAGAAAGTGGGAACCAACAATAGGCTCAATACTGCAAGTGGGATGATGGAATGAAATTACAACTTAACTCCAAAGAATGTCCTTTTTCATAGATTTAGTCCCCTAGGCCCGAAAAAGTATAAAATAATACCTAGGAGAACTCTTTTAGCCAATGTTGACTAGCGTATTCCTTTTTCATAAGTAGTAGGGTTTAAATTACACCAAATATACATCCGTTCAAAGCCCTTTATCAAGTGTGAAAGAGACAAGTTCACTCGACAATCTTTTCACTTTTTAGAGAGTCATAAAATAACTTAATCAAGACATAGGGGGAGTCCCATAGGTAAGGGTTAGAATGCTTGTGAGTAAGAATATGGGGTTCAAATGCAAATTCAGATCAGAAATATCAGGAACTCATGGTCCTATGGAATAACTTCTGCATGGGCACCAAATGACACAAAGGTTCAAACTAGGGCACCCATGTTTGGTAAGCCTCTACCACTTAATAATGACACTTCTAGTAGCAGTAACAAGGTTTTGTGTCACTAATAAATGGGTTTGTACCTAAGGAATATGGATCACACTCATAGGACGATGCAAGAATGAAAAATGGAGTGACAACCTATCATATATGTTTATGAAAGAAAATACATGTTGAAGGCATTAACGGCCGGTATGATGCTAGAAACCGGAAAAAATCTTGGACAAAACCACCAAAACCAATTATTTCCAATGTACTATTTGTCCATAAGGTCAAAAAAATAACACAAACTATATGAAGTGGGTAAAAAAATTCTCGTAATAGTAAAAATAGACCATTTTATGATATCATTTGAGTTTTTCACCCGCATAGTGTATTTTAGGCAATTTTCCCCACGATCTTCAAGTGTTAATTTTGGGAGATACAACGAATGGAATTAGAAACTGTATGGACCAAGTACTTTCCCATCCCCTCTACTTCAATTTCAATGGTTTGAATTTTAATTTTACACCCCATTTTTTGAGTATTAGAGGGCATACTATGTAAATTTGGGTGTACACAGGTGATAGTTCATCGAGTCGCATATATGCCCCCATATGCATAGGAAAATCAAATCCTTCCATGTATATGCATCCCTATATGCGATTGTTACCATGTTAGCTCGTGTACAAGTCTGTGAACACTTTTTTTTAAAGGATTTAACTAAAAAATGACTTTTCCTTTACATGATGGTGATTGAATGGTGGGAGAGGGAGCATGAAGAGATATATGCAGAAGTAGGAAGGAATGCAGGGACCCAACAATCTTTAGAAAGATGTGACCTTTATGAATTTTTGCCTCTCAAAGGAATGAGGGATCAAGTGAGGTTACTCTAGATGCTTGTAAACTACTGGGATCTGGAGACATAGGCCTTCAACCTCGATGGGAAACCATTGAGGATTGAAGTAGAGGGAATATATTTTATCGTAGGATTGTCTCGTCGGGGCAAGGTGGTTAATCTCAAGGCCTGAGGCGTTGGGGGCTGTATGACCATGGAGGAGTACATCGCCACCCGCTGTATGACCATGGAGGAGTACATCGCCACCCACTATGTTGCAGGCATAGATAAAGTAGGGAGGCAACTCCCAATAAGGGTGATCGAGAACCTGAGCTTAAAGATCTTCATACTTTCTCTTACATGGATTTTGGGGTCGGACTCATTTCACCATACATCAATGCCACTCATATTTTATTCGGTGGAGTGTTTATGACCCACTGTTTATGACTGGTGTACCTCACTAATGGCTAACATGAAGAGCCTACTGACGGATTACAAACAAGGGAGAAAGAGAAATTTTGGATTTTCATCCATTATGTGTAGCTTTTTCTTTGAGAAGATTCCGAGCTTGATCCCTAGAGTAGATATTATTCCACATGGATCGCACGATTCAACCATGTCATGGTGGACCGATGTGATGAGGCAGCTAGGAGGTGGTAGGGTGACAACCCCCTACAATGATGAGTTCTTTTTCTAGTGGCATCGATACGTCATAGAAATTGATGACTACTCTTATTCTAGGATCAACTACAGAAGGGATCTGGATATTCCTTTGCCACCAGGTTCCTTTGACGGTGATATTAGTGAGATTTTTTTTTATATATTTCATTTTTTTTTGTTTTTCAAAAAGAATAAAAAAACACAAATATTTTTGTATGGTATCAAGTATTAACAATTGGTTTGTCACACAGATGTAGGTCCATGGTGGCCAAAGGGATTCCCACAACATCGATGGAGCAGTTGGGGAGATGAGAACATGGGAAGAGATGTAGAGAGAGTGATGTAGAATGTGCAGGGGAAACTGTCTCATTTGACGCATAAGATTCCTAAGGTTCAAGTGGAGGATCTGCCAGAGGTTATGCAATGACAAGTGGTGGGTGTACCACGTGCGTGGGTGTGACACTTTCGGCATCTCACAAACTTCATAGTGTGCTATCATGACATCCATCTAGTGCCACAGGCATAGATTCCATGGTCATATTATACTCACTTCAATAGTTGTAGAGGAATCTCGACGTTTCTCATTGAGATGCTCTAGGTGCACAAGTTGTTCTTCAAGATCAGATGTGTCAGGCAGGAGCTCAATTGCCAACTTGAGGGAAGGGATTTTGCATTCAATCGAAAGAATCAACTCCATACCATGTACTAATTGAAAAGGAGAAAAACCGGTGGAAGTCTTTATCGAAGTTTGATATGCCCAAAGTGGAGGGTAAAGCATCAAATACTAGTTAGAATTACTCTGGCTGACAATTTTTTGCAATATGGTCTTGAGATATTTACTCACTTCCTCTACTTTTCCATTTTCTTGGGGATAATAAGGGGAAGAGTGACCCTTCTTAAACCCCATATTTTATGCTAACTCTGTTGGACACACCTACCACACTTAGAGGGGGGGTGAATGAAAGTGGGGCTCTTTTTCCCAAAACTTCCTTCTTACACAAAACTCATTAGTTAGCATTCAACATTTTACTCATTACCCATTGCTGTCATTTTTAGTTATCACTTTGACTTCTTTGACTTTGTGGGCTTCAAGCCAACATGTGAGGGTCCTCCAACTTCATAATAACATAACTCTCAAACCATGAGGAGTTATGTGACATTCCACATACCACTGGAAATGGCATGACAAGAACTATCCATCTAGGATATTTTCACCAACAAATTCATTGATATTCATCTAATTATTCCACATACAAGCATGGGTCCTCCAACCATTCTTCTAGGATAACTCAATCTCCAAAGCATCTTCCCATGAGGGCTTTCACGATAAGGGTACCACTTTGGATTTCATCCATTTGTGCACCTTATCAATCATGATAAGACAATAATGAGTCATCTATACATTTTTTCAACAATGCATCATATACCAATGAAACCACATCGATCCATCTTCATCATTATACTTAGATCAAACCTTTGACCTTTGACATCATTCAATCATCCTTTGGAACCAATCAAACAATAAATCACTTGACATCAATAAATCAAAACATTGGCATCAATGACAACCTGATCCAACAATCTCCCCCTTTAGCATTGATGGCAATACCAACATTGATGTCAACACAAATTACCAATTATTGATGTCAACATGTAGATAAGGCATTCTCTACATCAATAGTCAATGTGACTATCTATCCACATCAATATCTCCCCATCAATAGAAATCAATCACATCAATGTGATTATCTCTTCCCCTTTGACATCAATGGAAAAGGGCCATTCTCCTCTTGGGGTTGCTCCCCCCGTCTGAGTTCCTTTGATCTTCCTTTGAATAATCTCTCTTCTTTTGAAAAAGGGATATCACTCTGATGTAATGTTGAATATACATCGAACATACTCCCCCTGTGACCATCGCTCCCCATGGAATTATGCTTCTGTTATGTTTCTTCAAATATATGGTTATTTTCTAGGTATGCATCTGATAAATATCACCTCCTAGAATAATGGGAAGAAGAATGACTCCCCCTATGGGTATGTCTCCCCTATCTTCTCTGTAATATGAAAAATGTGCTACCATATAATGATCCTTGGACCTGTTCATGCGTCAAACTCATGCCATACCAAGCGTCATGAAGCAAAAGATATGTCAACAAAGAATCATGAGAAAAATATCAACCAAGTACATCTTGTACAAAATGTGTTCTCATCATACACAACACCTATGTACATCAACCATGTACATCAACATTATAAAATGTAACAAAAGATATCATCCATGGAATGTATCAATCATATGCCTCTATCAACATGCCAACACATCTACCAATATGCCAACCATGTGCATCCACCAATATGAAAACCATGTGCATCTACCAATATTCCAACCATGTGCATATACCAACATGCCAAATAATGTATAATATCACTCGTGATATGTCTCCATCATGAACCAAGTGCCACAATCATGTATCTCAAACAAATGCCAATTGTTGTGCTAATAAAGTAGTACCAATAGTGTAGTATCATCAAGCATATGCCATCTATGAGTGTACCAAACATGTACACTACCATGCACCAATACCACAAAATGATGAATCCCATATATATATGCCAAATCCTCCATAAAACATGTGCCAATCAAACAGCTAGTAGGTGCCTCTACCAATGTACTAGAAAAGTACCAATCATGCATCAACTATAGATCAACAATGATGTACAACATAATCACCTCATCAAGTCACCAACCACATGTTCCAATGTGTATTCCATCCATATGATAAATGCATGCATCAAGCTTTCCAACAAGTAAGGTTCCAATACATCATAAAGATATATCACATAACCAAGGTGTCATAACTTCACTGTCATAACCAGCATTGTTCTTCAATAGAAAATGCATTAATCCATACTCATGGGTTAGTGCTATGCACCCAAGATTTTATTTTACATTATCACCTTACATAATCCAATATAGACTCATGAAAACCTACAGCAAACAGTGTTAGAACCTGCAATAAACCATGTCATACCCTGCATCACATAGTTATACCATCACATCAAACTCCAATCTCTGTGCATAGCCCTTTTCCTTAGGCTTCAAAAAATATACATGACCTATTGTATAGACATCTCACATATGTATGTGACCTATACAAGGTCAGCCTGTGTATGTACGTGACTGATACCATTGTCACCCACGTATGCCTCATTAGATGACACTTTTGAACTTCCCTTCAGTATGTCATTATGTTTTGTCTGCTTTGTATTGTTCACCCACTTCTATAGATGTCCCTGCTCCTCATAACTTGATCTCTGAGCATCCATATTCTCAAATATGTCTCCCTTCCTTACTTCATTCCTTCTTCTAGCCATGCTATATGAAGTCCTCATCATGGAATTTCTTCTTGTGTTCTAGCACTCCTGGGATTTGTGGCCAAATCCACTATAGTTGTAGCATCTCATGGTGTTACAGTGAGCAACAATGTGTCCTACTTGATCACATCTCAAACACCTTATGGTGTTATGAAATATTCCATTATATTTTCTTTCATAAGATCTACATTCAAAATATTTGTGACCATATTAACTACATGAATAACAATGACCATGAAAAATACTTTCATACCTTTGCTTTGGTGTCCCAAAGATAGCTTCTTGATGTCTTCCTTGCTTTGTTCTTTTGAAATTTTCCTTTCCTTGTNCAACATTGTCTTCCTTCTTTGATGGACTTACCTCATGCTTCTTTAAGGTCCTTGCTTCAACATGTGTAACTTCTTCTTTGTATCCAAGTCCTGATTTATCACATGGTGATATTTGACTTTCCAAGATCTCATCCAAGATTTGTGAGCTATTCAATAATTTGTTTGACTTCTCTACCTTCTTTCTATGGTCAACAACTTCAGCTTCGAACTTATCATGTGACTCTTCTTTTTTATTAATTTGATTCTTCAAAAGTTCTTCTACCCTTTTGGATTCTTCAATTTGGGTCTTGAGATAAATAATAGTTTCAAAACTTTTGCTAATCTCATCATCTACCTTCATATTTTCTTTTTCATTCTTTAGTCTTGTGATCTCTTCTTCCTTTTCTTCTAATTGATTATTATTTCTCTTTTCTTGTTCCTTGAGCATTCCCTTTAACTTCAATATGTGCCTTTGACTTCTCCTAAGAAACTTCTTAGTGTTATCGAAAAGATAGTTATAGTGTGTATAAAAATGATCACTTCTATATCTATATAAACCCTCTTCAACTTCTTTTTGAAGTTCTAATAGATCTTCTTATATCCTTTCCATGGGATAATTTCCATCAAACTTTACACAAATTGTTTCTATATCATATTCTTCACTTGAGAAAAATTCAACATCATCACATTTTGAATCATTGCAATCAAGAGTCTTTGGAGATTCTTTACCTTTATTTGAATTATCTTCAAGATCTTCCTTTTTACCAACATTATCACTTGATTCTTTGTCTTCATTTGAAATGTTTTCAAGATCACATTTAGAAATAATACAATCAAGGGTTTTTGGAGATTATTTACCTTTGATAATCTTGATGGAGTGGTCTTCAATATCTTCCTTCTCCTTCTTTCTTTGATATGTCTCCTCTAGATTTAGCCATAGATCCTTGGCAGAAGTGCATTGTTCCATGATTTCTTTGATAGGGCTTTAGAGTCCACTAAGAATGGTATTAAGAGCCAATGAATCATTCTTCTTTACTTCCCTTTGAGCTGCAAAATTTGACTTGTTCTTCAATGAAACTGATCCACCAATGGATGCCATCCAAATAGTTGCTCCTATTGTCTTCAAATAAACTCTCATCTCTTTTCTCCAAGTAGAATAGGTTTACTCATCAAGGATTGGTATTTAATCATCCATTTGTGTGTCTATGGATCTCCTTCAAGATTTTTAAGGCTTCTAGTGAAGGCCTACTCTGATACCAATTGTTGGACACACCTACAACACTTAGAGGGGGGTGTGAATGAGTGTGGGGCTCTTTTTCCAAAAACTTCCCTCTTACACAAAATTCATTAGTTAGCATTCAACATTTTACTCATTACCCATTGTTGTCATTTATAACCAGTTAGATGTGAACATATATCAACAACATATATCAGCAATATATCATCAACAAGTCATCACCACAAGGAACACAAAGAACACAAGATCTATGTACAATTTTATTTTTATTACGGACTACAATCCTTGGGGTTTTTCAACAACAATTGAATAGAGTACAACTCTAAAAGAGCACCAACTCTATAATGAAAGACTCATCTTACACCCTCAGCACCAACTGAGATGAGGCAACAAACTTTAATAGATATCAATATGCAACAGGTACGTGACCTGTCAGTAGTGTAACCCGCTTGTGTACACGCCCTAGCTCACTACAACCCGTGTATGTACACGGCCAATGTATACAACATCATGCATATACCTTATGAGCTATTAGGGCTTATCCTTGAAGATCAACTCGGATCCTCTGCAACCAATTTGTCATTCTCTTTTGTCTCTCACTGTCAAAATTGACAACCAGCCAATCACAACACATCCAAGATATCCAATAGCTTACTCATGCTCCACAACCAATCAATATGAATGCTACTCAATCATGCATGAGAAATCAACATGCTATAGCCATCATATCAGTACTAAATCATAAGAGTGTTTCTCACTCCATCAACCAACATAAACCACATCATAGCAACCATACCAACAATTCCCTAAGCATTCACAACACAATAAGCAATAGTATCCATCGAGACAATAATGAAACCATACCAATGTATCAATGACAGATCCGAGCCCATAGAATGCATATCTGGAACTTGCTTCAATCTTCAACATCTTGTCATCATCTCAACCACAAATATCCATGATTTTATCCACTGTACGCTCCCTGTACACTGGCAGCCTACATTTTGTACACACCCTATACACAGACAGCTTGCGTATACACACCCTATACACAGACAACCCGCATACACACCAGAAAATAGGGTTTTTCTATAATTCTGAGAATTTCATTGTCATGATCTCAGAATTGCCAATACTTCAATGCATCCATGAGATCCTCCTCACACTCTCTTTCTCAAAATAGATCTTCAATCATGCTCAAGAGATCCACACCAAAGATGCTCTCACAAGAAGCTCCCCATCAATACTCCAAAAGATATTCTCACAAGAAGCTCTCCATTGATACACACAAAGGATATTTTGCAAGAATCCATATCTATCTTATTTACACTTTCATCCTCTGGGTCACTTAACCCATTTCTAAGTCACTTAACCTATTTTCCTTATTTTTAGGGTTAACCACTTTCCATAAATAGAAAGTTCTCCAATATTTTATCATTTAAATATTCCTTCTTGATTTTGTCATCACACTTTATCATTTAAATAATCTTTCTTGATTTTGTCACTTCTCTTTATTATTTAAATAATCCAACTTGAATTTGTCACTTTAATTTATCATTTAAATAATGATTTCTTCTTTTCAAGCACTTTGAACTTGTGGGCTTCAAGCCAACATGTGAGGGTCCTCCAACTTCGTAAGGCCATAACTTTCAAACCATGAGGAGTTATGTGACATTCCACATACCACCGGAAATTTCATGACAAGCACTATCCATCTAGGATAGTTTCACCAACAAATTCATTGATCTTCATCTCACTATTCCACATACAAGCATGGGTCCTCCAACCATTCTTCTAGGATAACTCAATCCGCAAAGCGTCTTCCTGTGAGGAATTTCACCATAAGGGGACCACTTTGGAGGTCATCCATTTGTGCACCTTATTAATGATGATAAGACAATAATGAGTCATATATACATTTTTTCAACAATGAATCATATACCAATGAAACCACATCGATCCATCTTCACCATTATACTTAGATCAAACCTTTGACCTTTGACATCATTCAATCATCCTTTCACATAAATCAAACAATCAATCACTTTCATAAATCAATGACATCAATCAATCAAACCATTGACATCAATGAAAACCTAATCCAACAAACTCTTTCATCATTTCATTCTGAAAGTGACTGCCATGATCAGTGACAATCTCTTTTGGGATTCTAAATCGGGCTATAATTTGGTTGAATACGAAGAATTTTGCAGTATTACCATAGAATTTAATTGTAGGCATGGCCTCTTCCCATTTATTGAAGTAATCCATGGCCACAATGAGATTTTGATGCCCCCCAGCTGAAGTTGGGTTAAAGTCCATAAAATATACCCCCCACTTGGTGAAGGGATCGATGATGATGACAGGGTGAATAGGGGATGGGTGTGAGAGAATATTATGAGAGAACCCCTGACAATGGTGACACTTATTGACCGTATCAACACAATGTTTAAAAATCGACGGCCAAAAATAACCGGCTCGCAATGTTTTTTGGGTTGTTACAAGGCCATATAAATGACCACTACAAGCCCCACTGTGATAGTCATTGAGAACCGACTCAGCTTCCTCATGAGTCAAGCAATGATGAGATAAAGAAGATATGTTCATCTGCGAATGAATAGTCATGAAAAATTTCCTCATCTAGTTGAGGGAAGTCTGATATCAAATCGACAAAAACTAGTGATTTTTTAGACGTCGCCGAAGAAAAATAGAGATCAAATTCTTGCAAAATAACAAACCACTTATTGTATTTCACCCCTATGATACACCTGGTGAGGACATATTTAAATTTATTGATATCTACAACTACGATAGTTTTGAAAAGTAATATATAATTTTGTAATCTTTGAACTGTGTGTATGGCGACCAAGGCTAGTTTCTCTACTTGAGAGTATTTAAGTTCAGGACCGACCAGGTTTCGACTAAGATAGTAGATAATGTGCTCAGGGAGCTCATATTCCTCCTGAACCAAAACCATACCAATCGTCCCTTTGGACATGGAGATATAAAGAAAATATTCTCTATTGTATTATAGAGGCTTCAACAAAGGTTTCGATACCAAGGATTTCTTCAGATCATCGAAAGATTCATGGACTCACTCTTCCCATATAAACAAAGTATCTTTCTTCAAAATTTGCATGAAACCCTTAGTTAAATGGGCATACTTAACTATGAATCGACGCAAGAAGTTAGCCTTCCCTGTAAACCTTGAAGTTGTTGAATGTTGCACGGGGGAGGCAATCAAAGTATTGCCTAAACCTTCATACGATCTACCATGATCCCATGCTTAGATACTAAGAATCCTAAAAGATGGCCAGACCTAACGTAGAAGATGCACTTGTGAGGATTCAACTAGACATGATAGTAATATAATATCTTAATACTAATCAAAGTTGAGTGGAGTGATCTACTCTCTTGCTAGAGTGAGCAGTGAGCTCATCGAGGTAAGATTAAAAAATATGCTTGAGATCGTGAAAAGCAAAGGTCATGGAACGTTGGAAAGTTTCTCCAACATTTTTAAGGCTGAAAGGAATTTTCCAGTATCCAAAAGTAACCCAAGGACAAATAAACATCGACTTATTTTGATCCTCGGGTTTGATTTGAATTTTATTATACCCTAAAAATCCATCCATAAAAGAAAATATTTCTCTTCCTGCACACTCATCAATAATCTAGTCAATAAAACGAGTCAAGAATTTATATTTAGGACAAGCCTTTTCCAAGTCTCAAAAATCCATACATATGCATGTGGTTCCTTTTTTTTATTCACGGGAATAGGGTTGGACACCCATTCATTCAAGGGAACCAAATAGATGAAACCAACATTAAGTAGCTTCTCTACCTCTTCCTTAACAACAGGCACCTTCGTAGGATTAATAGATATAAGACATTGTCAAAAAAGTCTAGAATCCAGATAAGTCTTCATCTCATGTTCGACAATGTTGGGGTCGATCCCTGGAATCTCTTTGTATGACTAAGCAAACACATCACAAAATTATTTGAAGATATTGGTGTAGATATGAATTTCTCTAGGTGAACAATCCACACTGATATATATGCTCTCAATTTTTCCAGAAACTCAAGATATATCGATTGTGACAGTAGAAGAAATATTTTCCATGTTTCCTTCAACATAAATACCATGTGTATCTAGCGAAACGATAGTGTGACCGACCATCTCACTCAAGGTAGATCTAAATTCATACTGTTCGATCCTAATAAGCTCTAGGAGGAAATAGGAGTGATGATGCATATTGTCCCAAGGCCTATTAGGACCATACATGGCCACTAAGATGGCTTGATATGAGGGTAAAGTATCATCTAGGAAATCATGTGAACAAGAAGATTGGATGTCTGATACAAGCTCTAGAACAGGATCCTCCTTGTCCATCTACAAGGAGAAATGATTTGGGTGAACAATAGCATTAACAATAGACTGTTATGCAATTTATGTCATTGACATTGGCATTGCCATCCCAATGTGCGAATGACCTTCATATGACATAGTCGGGGAATGTAGGGTCCAAGGGTCATTGAAATATGAAGTACGGAAAGGAAAGAACCTCATCGATGATGAAGGATCACTAGAAATGGCATGGATGTGATGAATTGGTGCCACTAAACCAAGGCTAACCATGAGAGAGGAATACATCCTGACACCAAAATCCTCAGCTGCCTACTAAGAATTGTTGATCATAGGGATCGAAATTCCAACTAATGCACTAGGACTAGCATGCACAAAGGACAATTGATCAATCATCACTATTTTCCCTTCGTGAGGAAAACATAAAGTGTGGAAAATGGATGAAATGATTGATGTCATGGAATAGGTCCAATTATTCCCTAGTAGTAAATTATAGTCAAGAGGTGCATCAACTACCTTGACATCAACCTCCAATGTCTTTCCACCTAACTGGATCAGAAAAGTGGGAGAATTATGGGGGGTCGAAATGAACACCCATCAAAAGCGTTAAACATAGTCATATATTGGGATAGATTCAGAGAGCCAATGGCCTTACAACAGGTTAGGGACATCACGCATGTCACAACACCTTCATTAATTATAGTGTGTTTGATGGTAATTTTCCGTGTATTCCACATGGATTTTAAAGGTCACATCGTAATTTAAGTGGGGCCTAACATCCGTGACATCAAACTTAATAATCTTCAAGCCACATGGGTATAGATATCCTAAAGTAGATAACAAGGTGCTCCTCTATGAAGGACATGTATGGAGCACCTCCAAAGCTGACATTGCATAAGGGGTTTGACCCAGATCTTCGATAATCGAATAATTCTGGGAAAAGCTAGCATTAGGATTGTGGGCAGAGCGTTTTAGTACTTCTTTCAGAATACAAGGTAGTGGTTTCATATTTTTGATCTGTAAGGGAGTTTTCATAGGAGGAGGAGACTCTATACCTACAACAGTCTGTGAAGAACTGTAATCATAAGATCGAGTGGCTACATCAATATAATACTTGACTATATTGACACATAGATGGCCACCTTCATGTGTCAATGGTTTTGACTACCGCTCGATGCATTTTCGGTGTTAGGGGCCACCAAGGTCATGTGTTGATTATGTGGAAAAATATTTTTCAACACAGTGGGTGGTCGTGATAAGAGCCTCGAGGCTTCCTCGATTTTGGGGCATAGGTGGGTAAGGTGATCATATTTACAAAGTTTACAAAGAAACTTCACCTTTAATTTTTTTTTTCTTTTCATCACCAACATTATTATTTGATCTATCATTGTTAGTGTCATCCTTGGCGTTGTTATCATTTTTCCCACCCTTACAATTATTACCTCATCCTTTCCTTATATTCCCTCCTATTTTTTGGTTACCATTTGGGTTGGCCGACGACTGTACAGAATGCACATCTACTGAATGAGTGGGAGTGGAGGACAAAGTTGAAGCTTGTCCTACTACAAGATGGATTAGAGAAAAATATTTCAACTGGTTCGTCACCAAATTTGTAGATTTAGCATTTGCAGAGCCTATTATTCCATCAGCATGAGGCCCAGGATTTTTTCTAGGGTCATAGTTTGACCACGGTGTGTTAGGAAGAATTTCATACAACATCCCATATTGAGCATATATGACATCCAATTGTTGGACTTTGAAAATATCTTCTTACTCAAGCGTTACTCTGGATGTAGAGACATCCTTCGAAATATAAGACAATACAGACTTAAGGAACCATTCCAACAGAAACTTTAGAGGAATGTAGGCTTTGATCAACCTTTTCCATCTATGCCACTCTTGGATATGGTTTGAGATATGCATGGCTTTATCTTGGCGGAGGGATGAAAAAATTTCTATGTTGGCATCGTAATGAACCGATAACTGGAATTGGTTGAGAAAGACCAAAACCATATGATTAAAGTTTTTGTATGTTCCCCCTGGTAGCTCAATGTACCATTTCGCGGTGACCCGCATGAGGGTGTGTTGAAATATCCTCAAATGAATAGGATCATCATTAAGGGAATTATATGAGCACCAAATATGAAAAGTAGTAACATGGTCACTCGGATGCTCGCCAGTCTGTTGGCGTTCGGAAGTCACTCCTGGATTGCTAGCAGGAGCAGAGCCCGAAGCCCATCAGATTTAATGTCACGGTTTGATTTAACGGTGATCAAACGGAAGGAAACTCAGAACTGTATCGTGTCGACTCAGAAACCAGACCAGGCATGCATGATCGAGTGAGGTCTTGTGTAAACTCCAAACAGTGAGTTGCAATAAAAGGCGAGTAGGTGGAAGAGTCACGCGAGAAGAGTGCTATGATCCACTACAGACATCCGGTATGCAACAAATTAAAGAAGAAATGAGCTCAAACGCAAAATCCTTTTACATTCAAACACATAAAAAACCAGAGGGCACGACAACGCCACAACAAATCCTTTGCTGCAACCAGCTGCACTACTGTGAATCCTCAGGCAACAGATGAAACAGAGATGGAAAATAAAGGGAACTGTTTGTTATAAACCAAGAAATCTCAAACACAGAGGCATAACAAGGGACCAGAGAATGGCTGAAAACTATACAGTCGGGAGCTTAGCTCTACCATCGATAGATACAA
>SNQJ01S0053799.1:65372-84673 GCA_010110895.2 Picea sitchensis
GATTTTCTGCCCCCTTAGCAAGAAATATCACTAACACAGTCTTACCTTCAAATTCTTGAATTTCTGAAGGAAGCTTGGTGGGTATGGAGGGCGATGACGGATCGTGATCCATAGGGTCATTCATTAATTTTGACAAATCTGTCATATTAAGAGTGTCCATAAAAGGGATTCGAGGTTGCGGCATATGATCCCATGCTCCCATGAAACATTGGTGTTGAGGGATTGCATACCATATAGGGTTCTGGTATATACAATTCCCATGTCTGGTAGGGTAATATCCTCCTCCAAACGGATTCATAAAAGGTTGTATGGGAACCATGCCTATGGAAGTGGCATAATGAGGGTTATATATGTTTCCCCCAGCTGAAGGAGCTTCGGGATGGGGGTTTCCCATAGCATGAAACTGACTCCCTCTAGATGGAACTCCAAAGGATAGAGGGGGATTCTCCATAATAATTTCATTTGTCAAAATCAACATGGAGGAAGAAGGAGTAAATGATAGAGTATAGGAAGTGACTTGTCTGCCTAGTTGGTCACTCCATCTAGAAGCATTGAGACTGGGATTAGGCCTGGAATAAAAAGGAGGCCAACCACCAACCGTAGGATTCATTTGGGGAATATTATCTCCACCAAACAAGAGAGGATCATACAGAGGATCCATTCCCCCAGGTCCAAAACTAGGATTTGCATTAGTCGCTGGAATAGAGGATGAGATTTTTGATGTCATTTTGGGCATACCAAAATAAAAAGGATTAGAGACTGAAGGTTATGAATGATATTTGTATCCTCACATACCAAAAATATACCTGAAAGGATCCATCCCTATGGGTCGAGTAGAACCTACAGGTTGGGCAGTAGTAGGGGCAGGGATCTCCGACACTCCAACCATTGAGGATAAAGGAGTCAAAGGGATCCCACTAATCACAAAAGATATAGGAGTAAAGGGACTCCCTGTGTTGTTATGGAATTTGACTCATTACTCATAACTGGATAATCAAAATTCTGGGAGGTGGAGATGCATGTACCACGTTTATTGACTTTACGCCTTTTAGAAGGAAACTTCGATAAAGACTCAATATGCGGTGGTACCTTCAACAAATGGAGAGACCTGCGAGGAAGCTAGTCTTGCTCCATGATGACTCAAGACTCGAGATATAAAACCAAATCCTAGGGCCAACTAACAATCAGAGAGCACACCAATATAAAGAAAAAAGGACAAATGCACACAAACATGATATAATGGCTGAAAAGGAGCCTCCCTCACTAGAGTAGGTATGTCTTTCCCAAGAGGGTCCTGAAACTCCCTTCAAAATACTAGAGGTATCAGAATCAGTTATAAGGGCCCTCATGGGCTTAACAATGCAGTTGGTCAGATACCCCCGGAGAGGTAATCCTCCAGAAAGGTTGTGTGTTGTCTGACCCTTATCTGACTCAGGCTACCTGCAAAACAACTCCTGCAAGTAACCTATGTGGCTACCTATGTCAAGCAAATAGAGTCACCACAATATAACCAATGCACAGGAGAATAATTGTAAGTCCAGTCCACAATATGGGTAGGGTAACTAAGCCCAAAATATTGAAAGAACTGCCTCTCACGAAGGTAAAGTTACTAGAATGACCCCCAAATATGAATAGAACCATAGAAATATCTTTGATGCTAAGGAGATATTAGAGGGCTATCTCTGCAACCAACTTCCTGTGACCTCACGCTTAACTCCGATGTGAGTGGAGCCTCCTGACATCACTAATTACATAATGGGTTTCACCACTCCTTGGTCAGACACATATGTTTAGTTTAATAGCATTGGAGAAGTTTAATCACAAAATCTTATTCCAAGGCCCTAAGTCTTATATTTGTTTGTGTAACCTAAAAAAGAAAATCGTTTCTAATCATTTTTTCTTTATCAACATTACTTTTAATGGATTTTTATTACTCAAGAGGTGTGGTCGTGAAACTGATGGTATTATGACTCAACATATAAAAGAAGCAAATATAAAAACATTGATAAGTACTAATCTTGAATTCTAAAGAGATGGTATGCTTCTAAATGCAACTTTCAATGCAATCTTTACAATTTCAATGAAATGCAATCTCTCCACATGTCACAAAATCAATGCAAAGTAATCAAAAGAGAAAATGACATAATACAAAATGAGCAAATGTTTTTGTATTTTTGATATAAAGAAAATAAAATGCAAGGACTGAATATAAGCTTCACATATAGACCCTAGTGCAAGAAAAAAAAGAGACAAGCCAAATAGGTTTCCAAGAATCAAACACTCAGACCAATGTGCAAGGACAACCAATGAAAAAGATGATAAGAAAGAATATCACCTAAAAATTCAACAATAAGAAGGTTTCCTATCACTCTGTAAGAAATTAGCAGTCAGGAAAGAGACCCAAGAAGACTTAACAACCAACCAAAATCACCCAGCAAACACCAAACTCAACCAACAAGACTACATAGCTGATGTATGTGACTATTTGAGAAAAATTCACGTATTTACGCACCCTACAGAAGGACATCTCACATATGTATGCACTTGTCAAAGGAAAAACCATGCATATATAGTAAAACACTGGAAGGGAAAGGGTTAAGCCAAGAAACGCATATGCAAAGTAAAAATAGGTTTTCGACCAATCAGACGACAAGGAAACTCAGGCTAACAGAGAGAAAATCTAAGAGAACACACTCCAAACCCCCCAAAAAAGAAGATCAATCCCCAGTATGGTCGCCAATTATCTTACGAGGAAAATATCTCTATGGCATGGGGTAAACCACAATAGATGGAATGAAATGTAGAAATCAACTCTAATCCCAAGTATGCTATATAAATGAAATGCTAACAAGACAAGGCAAAGATACTACCTCTTCTGGACATTTGATGAAGACCACCATTGAGCACGCAACTCAAATCTTTATACCTGCAACTTGTCTTCAACAACCAAGATACGCAAGCATATGGTGACGATATATAGTCTTAGCATATAGATTATCATAATCCATTAACATACATGAAAAATATGCCCATGGTATAATAATTCAAATATTTGCAAGATATCAATTGGATGAGAAAAGAGTATTTCTATTAAAATTATCCTTCAAATGGAATTGAAGGGCCGAGTCAGAGTGCTTCTAGTATATGGAAGGTCAAGGATCATGGATCCCTTGACATGGCACGGAAACCCGACATAAATTTTAATTTTGAGCACCAAACCTGATGTACGAACGATGTAGTGGATCAACCTACATATGTTCTTTTTTTCTAATTGATAGGGTGAATATATGTGGGAAAATGTGATTTTTTAGATATGGAAGGTACAAAAGGGAACTTCAAGTCTGCATAGGGAAATGGAAAGGCCATCTAATAAAGTTGCACGGGGTGAAGAAAATTTGTTGTAACATCATGGCTAAGTAAAAATAAACCCTCCATATCACTACCTATGACAAAAGTTGAATATATTGGTGTTGCCTCCCGTTTCACTCAATAAATTTGGATGAAACAAACTCTAGAAGACTTCCAAGTAAAATATGATCATCATATTCTTCTTAACTCTGACAATACCAATGCCATAAACCTTTCTAAGATTCTTTTAATGCACTAAAAAACCAAGCATATTCCAATTAAATTTCATTTTTTAAGGGAATAGGTTTCTCAAAAAGTTGTTAAAGTGGAATATGTGGATACTAAAGAACAGATTGAAGATATATTCACAAAACCTTTACCCAGGAGTACTTTTGTGTACCTTAGACATAAATTGGGGGTAATCTCCATATCTAATTGAATTTCACAAGCTTCATCAGAGAATAATCACATGGGTAGGGGGAGTAAAACCTCAGTGGGAGAAAATAAATGTACTTTCTATGATTGTTGTCAAGGAGGGAGAATTAACAGTAAAGCTCAGTTAAAATAAATATTTTTTACTTTGTTTCCTTCAATGCCAAAGGGGAAGAATGTTGGGCATGGTGTTATGTTGCCATTGATGTCAAAAAGGGTTAAAGTACCTTGTTATAATTGTTGCAAGAGAGATTTGCAAGAGAATTAACTCTAATGAAGAGGATGGAGTAATGAGAAGACTGAGAAGATGGTTTTTTATTCTAAGACATACAAGGATGAATTTGTCCCATAGAAATAGAAATAATAAAAAAAAAGATCAAAATCTGGTGCTCAAATAAAATACAGTGATTATATATGAACAAAGATCAAAAGGAACATGTTCTAAATCTACCCAAGATTCTAAATTATCTGTTTATTATAATGATTGATTCTCTAATCATTATAAGTGTGAAATTTGTTGGAATCAACAGTAAAAAATGAAGAATGATGTTGACCGTTGGATTAAAATAAGAGCATAATCAGACAAAGGAATTGAAAATGAATGGTGAAGAATGAGGTTGATTGATCGACGATTGTTGGATCAAAATGGAACCATGATCCAATGGCTCGGATCTTTTTCTGTGAACCTGAGAAGAATCACTTAAAAAATTACAAGTATGGTTCATTATGGAGGTAGCGGAATTTGGGTGTGCATTTTGATGACACTCGAGAAGACATTTGAGTACGTGAGTCTGTGAGTTTGTGAACCCACCACATAAAATAGTTATATGGTTCATTATGGAGGTAGAAGAAGTTGGGCATGCATTTTAATGACATCCAAGAAGACATGTGAGTCCGCAAGTCTGTGAACCTACCATTTAAAATAATTCTAAGTAGATTCCATGTTTTAAATGAATGAGGACCATCCACTCGATGGTCGATTAAATCCAAACCATAGTTATGTCTAAATCTCCAAGGAAATATTTTGGATCATCCACTCAACACTTGATCATATCCTAACCATTGATCTAATTAACGCCAAATATAATCCCTGTGTGTGGTTTCTCTAGGTCACAGACCAAGGTTATATGGAAAACATGAGGCAACGAAGGGTTAACGGGCCATGAGATTAGTATCCATCCATCATGACAGCATAGGAAATGTACCAAAGATCATTAAAAGGTTCGAAATTTGTCTATTAAAGAACTGAGAATGCAACGAAGAAGTGTGAGATCGAAATAAAAAGGTGTTGATCCATCAAATACTAAGAGACCTAATCAGAAAAGGAAAAGAAGGGTTCAAAACTGTAATTGAATAGGTTTTTGTAAAATAATAAAAGTAATGTGTTCCTAAATAATAATATTTTATGAAGAGGCACATTGAATCGGTGCTCTTTTTCAAAGAGACACAATGATTCAAATATCATACCCCTATTGGAATATTATTTAAACAGAAAGATATGATGAAAGGAAGATGTCTTTGTGGTATAATTCAGAGGATATAAACACAGATAGAGCCCAAGGAAGAACTTGAAACATTCACATGAAGTGAGGGTGGAAGGGAGGAGAAAGGGAGGATTGGAGTCCTCTACAAGTTGAAGCCCAAAACATGGAGTTGAAGCTTTCTCAAGTTGGTGCTTAAAATCAAGAGGATTGGAGTCGTCTACAAGTTGGAGCCTGATCTACAAGGAGTTGGTGTCTCCTTGAGTTCGTGCTCAAAATTAGAGAGATTGGTGTCTCTAAAATAACTGTAACTTGTAAATGAACTATAATTTTTATCATTGTTACATTTAAAACTTAGATTTTTGTAGATTCTTGTTGATAAATTGTTATAAATTAATAAAGAATTAATTTAATTTGAGAAAAAGAAGAAATATTGATTCACTCCCCCTCTCAGTATTGAACAACATTCCAACATGGAAGAGCTTCTATCCAAACAAGAAAAAATGTTTTCTAGTTGGACCTTCAGATCCTTCAACCTGGCAAGCGGATTGACTTGGGTAAAATTGGTCATCCAAGCAATGTCGTTGTACTTATTCTCTATTTTAGAAACTCCTAAGTACATCCTTAAAGATATCAAAAATCTATAGTGGAATTTTTTATGGGGGGATCCTTCACAAAGCATAAGTGGGCACTAGTAGCATGGGACAAGGTCTACTTGCCCAAGGTTGTTAGGGGGCTTGGCCTAAAATATTTGGTGATAGTTAGCTCAAACTTTGGAGCCAATATTTGGTGGTGCTAGATCATAGGGAGGAAATACCTATGGGATAATCTATGGAGGAAAAAATATGTAGATAATGTGTGAGAACAAGACCTTGTAAGAATGGAAGGGATCAAAGAAATATTAATGATATGGAGTAATGCATGGGCTAATAGAAAACTTGTCTATGATCATTGTTTCTAGGATGTCTGAGATGGACAACACGCTCTCCTCTGGGATGATTTATGGAAGAAACTACCTAGGCTCAATGAGGACAATAGATGGAAGAATATTTGATCTATGATCTATAGCCATGACCAAATACATATTAACCAATATTGGGACCAAAAAGTCAAGGACTCTAGATGGCAACAATGGTAACCCAAGGAATAGTAGTTGATTTTCAGTTAGACTAGGATTGGAACGAAATCTAGGAAGAAATTAAACAACAAAGACTTAAATCCAATCAAGAATAGAAAACATAAGATGGGGGAACAAATACAAAGGAAACCAAACAATGAAATAGGCATATCAAATATTTGTTGGGCATGACAATCTCCCAAAAAAAGGAATTTGGGAAAAATATGGACCCAAAACTTCTTTCTGAAGGTATCCACATTCCTATGGTTGGTAGTATAAAGAAATATTATAATGTGGGACTATATATAGAAGCATGGCTATGAGGGACCATTTATATGTGTCATATTTCAAAAGTAATAAGAAACCAATGAACACCTCCTCAACAATTTCTCCTTTGCAATGACCATATGGGATAAAGGAGTGCCACTTTTAGGCTATCCAATTGAGATGATACCAATGTGAGATGCACCATATAAAAATGGTGTAGTGAATCCTTTACTAATATTCTTCTCAATAGAATTTGGCAATTGTTCCCTAACATCTTGTTATGGGAAACTTAGAAGGATCATAACATAATAATTCTAAAGGACTCCTCACATGATGTTGATGAATCATGGAACAAAATCAAAAGAAGTATTGTGGAGACCCTAGGGACCAAATCATGGTCTGGGCAGGAATGGAAATCAAGTGAAAGGGAAAATTTAATATTAAAGGCTTGGAACCTCACTCCACCTAGTAAAAAATATCCTTTTCCAATCAAACAACCTCAAGTACAAGAATCTAGTATGAGCCCAGGGATGGCTTCATAAAGCTTAAATTTGAAGTTTCCTTGAAAGGAAACCCAACCTTGGTGGTATATGGAGGTGTTTTTGTAATGAAGATGGAGAAATCCTATAGATGTATTTTGGATTCATGGGCATTTAAAGTAAAAATGAAATTAAGTTATATGATCTCAATGTTGGTATGAAAATTTCTATATGCAAAGGCTTCATGAGGTTGGTAATAGAGGGTCATTCTCAAATCATCATACTGATGCTTCAAAAACTACAAAATGGCTTATCCTCGAGCAAGGTATTGGAAAATTTGTGCCTAGAATAAAGTCTAGAAAGGATTTCTACTTCTCTATGCCATATTGCAACCCTTGTTCCTTCACATATCCACAAAATGAAAAAAATTATAAGACCACTTAGAAAAAAAAGGATCCAAGTGAATCCAAAAACATCTAGACATGGAGTGGAAAATAGTCCCTGAGGGGAATATCATAGTGGACTGTCAGGCCCTCACAAACAAGGATTACCTCCACCCGGATAGGGTGATAGGGAGGAAAGGATAGATTTCAAAGTGTAATATGACATCCTAGGTTAGATTTATAAGAGTCTTCTAGACATCCCTGATGTAGCCAAGCCTATATAAATTTTTATGTTTTATTCTTGTTAGGCATATGGTTTTTGGATATGATAGATATATAACAATTATGTTTGATTATATCGGATAATGTTTTTATTTTTTTATGATAACACTTATAGACAATCTATCCCAGACTATATGAACATAGGACATATTTTTATGTTGTTGGTCTAGTTTCCCTAGTGGTAGACCATCACAAAGAGCCTCTATACAGTTATATTTTCTTACACACACATGCATCCTCCTGCTACCTTACAAGAAACAAACAACAATCTACTCTCTTTATTGGATTCTTATGGTTCAGATTCAATAGGACTAGGGTTACATCCATGTGACAATAAGTGCATAAACATGAAATACATGTATTCCTCCACAAGTTACTATGTTGTTTGTCAATCTATAAAAAAATGTTAAATTCCATTGATTTCTACACTTATGAAGTGATGCCTAGTTGGGGATGCCCACATATTTCTTGACGCCATTCAAACATCATGACAATATGCATTTGCTATTTGTAATTTTGTTTCTTTGTTCATGTGGAGATGGCAGTGTGAAGGTATTTATTATCCCATATAATATGGAAATCCAATGTTTATTTCCCATTATTGTAATGCCCAGTTTTGACATAGGTAGCTAGAATTTCTTATGGCCTAATCATATTTTCATTTGCTTATTATCTATGGAACACTATTAACTTTCTCACTTAAAATTTTGGACATGTGGACCTATGTGTATGTAAATACTATGAATGTTTATAGTTATGCGATTAATGATGGATGTTATGTGACCTACTACTAGAAGAAAGTTTGAATTGAAAGATATTGGTACATGGATACCAAATTAATCATATGTTTAAATGCAATTACATGTTAATAGTGTATGGATATGCATGAGTTTTTGTTATAAAATAACATGCATATTTAATGGACTATGTAGTAGCTAGAGAAGTTGAAAATAAATGGTCGATGTTGTGGACATTGACTAAGAAATAGTATGATAGGAATCATTTTATGTTAATTTATATTTCTTCATTTGCATTTCTATGATATGTGGGTGAGTGCAAGTTTTTCAAGTGGCACAACTTCCTAAAGTAGATATTTGAAGACAAATTTCCCAGAACATAGTGCCACCATATGGTCCATTATAGGGTGTTGACCCTAGTTCTATCAGGAGGGGTGGAGGCATTTCACACCATGTATACTCTGAAACCTGGAGTCATGGGAGGACAATGTTAAGTCACGCTCCCCTAGATGTGTGATGATGATTACTAGTTTCTTGTTGGGGAAACTTGGTCAACGTAGTTGACACTTCCACTTATGGGTTATATATGGAGTTAGCTCCATATAGTTGATGCTTCATCATAGTCTAGGAGAGGAAGGTTATGATAAAGAAGATGGAAGTAGGTTAGGGAGGCAAGGTGTTAGGAGTAGTTGGGAGTGTTATGGGATTTTAATATTGTAACATCACTGCCTTAATTACTCTATGTTCTTTAATAGTAAACACTTAACTCAAATACAATTATCTAGGAAAATGTTGCATTCATGGTAAACTGTTGTGATTGATGGATTCTACTAGTGATGTTAATGATTGATTTATTCATTATGAAGTTTATTGCATTGTTGATTGGATTGGAAGAATATAGGGAATTTCATTAGATGTGATGATGGTTTTCATTAGTACATGCATAAACTTGTATGTTCCAACTACACATACATACTTTGCGTGTATACACTAGTATTTATAAATGTATTAAGTTAAGGATGTTTGTTTATTTGATCTAGATATATGAATCCTGTTATATTTATTAATTAATTAAATTGAATAAGTGGATTAATTAAGTGAAATGAATAAAGATAGTGATGTTAATTAAGTGAATCGGTTAATTGAATTGATTGGGGTTAATGAGATTAACTAAGTAAAATGATTAAAGTTGGTAATATTAATTAAGTGAATCCAATAATTGAATTGATTAGAGTTAATGAGATTAACTAAATGAATTAATTAAGTGACATGAATAAATTAATGATATTAATTGAGTGAATTAATTATCCTTAATGATTTTTAATTAATTGAGTTCACTGAATTAATTGAGATAGTTAGATTAAATATGATTTATTTAGTAAATTTAATATATAGAGATAGATAGATAGATAGATAGATAGATAGAAAGGTACTAAAGGTGGGTAAAATATTTGTTTCTATTAAATTAAGTGTATGAAGTATACATAGAGGATGCCAGGCGGAGCCTTTCGAGGAAGGGCGGGTGGTGGAAGGAGGATAAGGAGAAGGTTGGGGTGTGTGGAAAGGATTCCAAATTTAAAAAAAAATTAAAAAGAGAAAGAATATAGTGAGCCAATAAAAATATGAAAAGTAATGTGAAATATAGTATGGATGGATGGTTATTCCTTTTTAACTTATGTATATTGAGTTTGATTAACATAATTTAAGTGAAAACATTTTATTGTCTAAAAAGTTTACAAGAAGTTTCTTTTCTTATATTTATATAGGGATTTTATATTGGATGTTTAAAGGAAGCCCATGATCCTTTGGATTTTTTTTTTACAGAAATGGGTAAGAATTTTATTAAAAGATGGGTTATGCATACGCAAAAACATCCAAATAGCACAAAATTTCAAAATGGCCAAAGGCCTGAACCAGATCCGCAGGCTTACATCACATGAATCTTAAGTTCTCCTAGGTACATCAAAAAACTAGTGCAATCCTACCAAGTATAGATGGAAACAAAGGAGGATAGAAAAAATCGTTGAAATGGATACTTCACACTGAGAGGAGGGGGTGAATCAATGCCACAAAAGTTTGGAAAATTTTCCACTTTTCATAAATTAACTGAACAACATATATTTATTTCATTTTCTCAACCAATATATAAATAAATAAATATTTTATTTATTTATTTAACTTGAATGAATACATAAGATCAATCTTTGAATATCATCTTCAAACAATTATGAGAGACCCGACTCTCTGTTACAATACCTAGCTTGTAGTTCTCAGATCCAACTGAGAAATGAGGAATCCAATCCTCATAACAAGTCCCAGCTTGTAAACAGGCACCAACCTGATAGAATGAACCTTCATTCAATCCATTATATATAAATATATATACTTCAAAAAATTCCACTTCATATCTTCTCACCATTCCTTCTTGTTTATAAAGTCTTCCAACTAGTGTGAATTTGAATCATTGTGTCTTTTTATATTTGAACCATTGTACCTTTTCATTTAAAATTATAATATTAATCTTTAATTAATATCATTTTTCCTTTTATCCTTTATTCATAATGCTCATGAATTAACTCTCTTTAATCATGACTATGTGCGGTTATTTTGTCTTCATGAGTTGATCACATACATGGATAGACTCATTATATCCTTCTCATGCTTCTGTTGTTAATCATGACTATGTGTCGGTTATTTTGTCTTCATGAGTTGATCACATACATGGATCGACTCATTATATCATACTCATGCTTCTGTTGTGTTCTCAGTTCATAAATAGATCATATTTTGATCTTTTATCAATTCTCTGTATTATTCCAGTGTTAACTATTAGTCGAATTAAAACCATAGGCTTATTGATTTGAGCATTGCCTCTTCTTCTTTCCTTTGTTTCTTTATTCCATATGACCACAGGTGGTGACTAGGCGTTAAGCTAAAGAAGTTCTTGATCACTTGTCAAGATCGATGGACACATTTTAATGTCAAGATGAGCTAGACGGTTCTCATTTACTTTGGAACTTTAGTTATTCATAGATCATGAATTCTAGAGTAGCAATTCCTCCGAAGTGATTACCTACCAAATGAGTCATAAAGCGGTGGTGATCGCTTGTTGTCAGTTAACACCTCCACTTACGCTATCCTTCCACTATACTTGATCGTCGGTTGGGAAAGATCTCGAAGTAGATCAATGGCTAATGTTGAATTTGGCCTTCGGTGCTTCGGGTGATTTCTCCTTCACATTCCTTCAATATTCCAGAGTTCATTTCACCAAATTTGACCACTGTTGATCTAATGGCTACCCTTTTCTATTCCAGATCAATGACTAATACTTAACTCTAGATCAAATCTTGATCTAATAGCTGAGAAACATTTTGAAGCTCCTACTACAGATCTGATGGTCCTTCTTTAACCCAAAAAAGATTAACTCAATCCAACGACTATCAGGAATTTGGGTATTCGGGATCTCATCCCTTTTGCCTTGCTTATCCTATCCTTCCAATTTATAGATCAGATGGTTAATATCACTCTTCAAATATTTCTCAAATCAGATGACTCATGTCCTCTTTGGAATATTTGTGGATTACATTGTCCTTCCACTTTACTCGATCCAACGATTGGTATTTGTCCACTTCAAGACTTCGGCCTTTGGGTAATATTACTTATTCTCAGCCCTTTTCTGCCAAAGTGGTCAATGTCGAAGTTGACCACTATTCTGATCCAACAACCATCATGTATTGTCCATATCCGATGGTCCTCATTTACTCCTCATTTATTCTAAGCCTCCTGTGCATCATCTCTTCTGATCTTTTTGGGTTTATACTTGGTTTCCAACTGAACCAAGAATATATGCATTCTCCGAGCTTTGCATATCGTCTTACATTTTCATTCTTTGCATACTTTCAATGCACTTTTCATTCTAAGCTTTGATATTTGCATATTGTTTGACATCAATGAAAATTTCATCTATGATAACTTATTATCACATCATAATGACATCGACTTTTGACATCAATGACAACATATCAATGAAAATATGTCCAACAAAATTTTTATTTTACATTGCATTAGTCTAATTTAGGAGAGTTTCAACTATATGTCTACCTCACCCGAAGTGGGTACATGAGGGTCCCACACAGGCTGTTGCATAATTGGTTGTTGAAATACACAAGAGGTGACTGACCTCGTGGATGGCACTGAATTTTGTTGAACTTAGACCCCTGAAGGATGAAGCTAAGAATTTTGATGAAGAGATTGTATCTGGGATGTATGATGGTTCAACGTTCTAAGAACAATGAATAATTTCTCAACTCTCTTGATTCCTGTTCCTACAACTGGCGATCGATATTAGCATTAGAGGCATGTAGAGATTCCATATCTAACTGCTAATTCTGCATTTGATCTTGAAGGAAAGCCAATTTACACTCTGTACAATCACATGGGGATATACTATGATGCCACATTTTTTAGAAGAGGTTGGGGAAAGCTAATGCAAGCCTAGGTAGAATTGAACATGCCAAATACTGATGTTGCTCCCTATTGCTAAATTCCTTGTGTATGCCTTCATAAAATGATGTAATTGAGATTGTGAGAATTCCTTTGGAAGAGATGAAGCAACCATAAACTGATATGATTCCCCCCTTTGTGAATTCATTGTAGAGATAAGAATATGTGTTGTGGATCCCATGTGGATGGGGATGCCTACAAGGTCGAGGGGGATGAATACAAAGATTTGATCTTGTTGCGATGGGAAGATCCCACATGAGATAGTCATTTCACATAATGTTGAGGTAAATATTTGCATGTGAGGAAGATATAGCATATGGTGTGTTAACTAAGGGCCTTGTGTCACTAGTACAAGGCGGTAGCTAATCATATTGAGAGTTTTGATGACGAGATAAGTCCTTCTATAGATGGGAGGTGGGGTTACAGCCCCTCCCATATCCATTTATTCAATAATTAATCCTCCAAATTGACATCACTCTGAGGAGAGGTGACCATTTTTAATAGATTTCATAATCAACCTAAGGGATATATGTTTGAGAGTACTCCTTATTAACACAATTTTTTCCTTGTGCTAATTGCTTCATTTCTTTAGCCAATGTATCATCCTTCCCATTTTTCCTTCTTAGAATGTGAAAATAAATCATAGAATTAAATTGATTTTCCATGTCCCTTATGCATTGGTAAATCTGTATAATACTAGGTAGATAATTTTTACTCAATCTCTTGAGCCCCTTTATAATTAGATCATAGTTGCAAAGGACAATAACTTAAGCCATCTTTTCAGCTAGGATGAGGTGTAAACCCATGTAGACTGTCAGAACCTCTTCCTGAGTTTTGGTATTTTTGTCGAGCCCCCAAAAATACTCATATAGATTATTTCCATTGGAGTCATAGATGATTCCCCTCACACCTATCACCCTTGATCCCTTGGATGTTTTTTAGAAACAAGTGACAAGATGAAACTACTCTTAGGTTTTGGAGTAAAACCTTAACTACTTTCAAGTCTTGGAGTTTTGGAGTAAACTCTTAACCACTTAGAAGTCTTGGAGTAAAAAGTTAAATTTATTTTACTTGGCTAAGAACTCATTTTCCATGGCTAAGAACTCATTTTCCATGTCTAAGAAATCATTTCCTTAAATGCAAAGAAACACATTAATAATTTGTAAACACTCTGTAAATTCCTAGAGGTTGTTAGGAAAGAAGGGATTTACCAGAGGTAACTTATCCAACCACTTTGAAGCTGGGATCTAGCCCTACCAACTTCAGAGAGGGATCTCTCTGTATGATTTAGATATGTTTCAAGTTTAGAATATTAGGCTAGGTGCATAAAATATGTTTGTTTTGTTTGTCATCATTTTCGTTAAGTTGCCTGAGATAGCTTTACACATTCATTGGGCTATGGGGTCTGTATTATGAAATAAAAATCTAAACCAGAAAATGAAGAAACCTTTCAAAGGTTGAGATAATGCACTCGTTGGATTGTTTTAGAAGTAAAAATGAGGAATAGCAGAAAAAGTGAGAATGTCATTTACAACAAAGAAGCAGTTAAGAATTTCTTTATCGTAAAATCAGAAGATGAAACACTAAAATCTTTAAAGTCAGAAACAGGGTATCCAGAGATAAATGCTGCAATGTCTGTTACTTTTAAAGATTAGATTTAGAAAACAATGTGATAACTAAGCGATAATAACATTTAACTAAGAGAGGAAAACATCACCAATGAGTACATGCAAGAATCCTGTGAAAAAGCCTCTTTGTATTAATGGAAGATCTCTTGATAAAAATATTACAGTTTGGTAGCTCGCGGGGCGTAAAGATCAACCCCCAAAACTTTGAAATGTGAAGTATTTATAACCAAAAATACAAACAATCCCATCATTAAAGATCAGGACGTGGTAAATCTATTTTCAGCTTAAATAACTTAACAAACTACAAAAATCTAGGAAACTGTTTGATGATGTGTCAAGACTTCATGTTGTTTTCTGGGTAAGCTGTTGGTGAGGCCTCTACACGACCTCATCTTACTAGATAGCTGACTGGGCTGGGACAGCTCATCGACTACTCGATTAGATTACAAATCTCTTCCCATTGAAGATGACTGGGAATGACGACTTTGAGTAACCTTCGATAAACTTCATCCATCTCCCTGTACTTAGCAAAAGTTGGCTTTATGATGAAGATGTAACAGATCTCATGTTGTATGTTGATGTCCAGCTGTAGAGCATATAGGAATGCCTTGCCAGTAATACTGCCTTATATTCCTGAGAATTTTGAACTATCCTTAGCCACAGTGTCTAGTCTCTTTTTGTAATTGGGGAGCGTCATCAATTTGTCATTTATCACTTTCAAACTGGGAAGACCCTTCTTTTTTAGAGCCTCGATCTTTCTTAAAAACCTTTGCACTCCTAGGTCCATAGCCTAAACCTTTTCTTCTATCTATAGCATCAGTCCTCTCTTGGTTAGGACTCTCTTGACCTCAAGGATGGTCTCTGTTCCATCTTCAATTCTCAAATCTTCCAGCGCCTCTTTGGTTTTAGAATTTAGGAATTTGATGATTTCTGTAGCCTATGTGGGCATCTCTACCAGTTCTTCTCTTATCTTCTCGATGGCTTGTTTACTTCTTTGTACCAATTCATTCTTCTCAAACATAATTTGTATCATTGGCCATATTTCATTCATGGACATGGTAATGTCTGTCCAGACACTTTCCTTGACTCTGGCCAGTGTTTTGCCTGCCACAATTTGCTTCCGAAGCAGTTGTAACTCTTGTTTGAGCTGGTCTAACACTTGTTTTTCCTTGGAGTAGCTAGTTTGATAAGAATCTTTGATTTCCTCGAGGTTCTCAATATCCTTTTTGAGCCTGCTAATCTCCATTTCTTGCAGATTCATCTCCTCCATGGATTTAACTAGTTCAACAGTTTTTTCCAGAGACGTCAGTGGAGTTGTTGATGGGATTTCTGCTAGGGATGCTATGCTCACTCCTAAGAGTAGAACTGCAATCAATGGAATGACCTCCATGGGCTTTGACTTCTCTTTCTCTTTCACTAGTTTCTCCAGTTCAACTTTCATTTCCTTCAATTGTGCATTTTGCTCCATGATTATCTTAAGCATATCATCTTTCTCTCCTTCTGTCTTCACCATTTCCTTTGCTTGTGAGTCTATTGTTGGAGGCAGCTTCAATTGTTTCCTCAAAGATGCTATGTTGGCATTTTTCTTCTTAAGCATCTCCTCAATTGCTTTTACATTCGAGGGATCATATCCGATCTTGAGGACCAGCTCTTCCAATGTCTTGATCCTGTTATCCTTGGAAAAGGATGATATTTTTTCCAACTTCAGCTGAGTCTAGACATTGTTTAGAGATACCTGTAGCTTGGATTCAACGATTGAAGCATTGGCCAATGTGGAGAAAACCACTTCTCCAGTCTGCCTGTGTAGATCCACTTGATCAGCTGGATGCACATCCTTAGTCTGGAATTAGAAAGTTTCCCTTTTGTAATTAGTGATTGCCTTTGGGTCTGGCACCTGTGCTTGGAGGAACTCCATGTGCATTCTTCCCTTCTCAGTGTCAAATGTCGATAGCAGTTTGTGTTGTGCAGTCGATGTTTGCTTTCAGAACTGAGCATATGTGTTGCTAGTCAATGTTTGATTCTTTTTCTTGATCAAATCATATTTCTCAATGATACTCAGCTTCGGTCCTGCTTTACCTGGATGTTTTACTGGTGGAGTATTTGTAGTCTTCTTTGGCAATACTATGGTTATGATCTGCTTGTTGCTTGTACTAAGGAGTGACCGATCCACCTCCATAGTTGTAGTGGATGGAATTTCCTTTTCTTCAGCTGCGTCAGGTGGCTGATTGGTTTTCAGCCTCTTTGTGTGCAATTGGAACTCTTCAGATGATACTTCAGTGACAGAAGGTGAAGTGTCCTTCCTGAGACTTTTCTCCTTTGGAACCTGTGGTGTAGTCGTCTGTGAAACAATGACTGAAGGGTCCTATTGTTTTGTCTCAACCAGTGTGTTTGGCTCCCATTATGTCTGTTTTGAGAACTTCTCTACCTCATGCCTGGATATGTGAACATACAGGATATTCTTATTTTTTATCCTCATCTCGGAAATTATCCCATAGGGATCATAGTGCCACGCGAATCTAACAAAAAATTTCATTTCTTTTAGCAGTCTGTATGCTTCCTCTTCGGTGCCTCAGTTGTTGCAGATAATAGACTCGATCTTGCCTTTGATTCTCAGTTGCTACTTCTTCTTCGGAGACACAAAATGTATGTCATATGAGTCTATCATCTATCTTATGTATTCTAGGGGAAAAATTCTGACAGGTAAGTACCTGGGCAATTTATATGGGGCCAACTCGCACCCATAGACTCTGATCTCAGTATGATTTTAGTACAGGTACCAATCACCAGTCTTTGTAAGGCCTGAGAGATGTAGAATCCTCTAAATTTCTTCATTAATTCTGGTTTCAGGTCTGTCACTAAGCATTCTCACCACTGGGTGGTAGAACTGTTTGATGAACTACTTGAAACTAAATTTTATGGAGTTATGTATGAGCAAATAATTCCATGTTGTTGTTGCATGTGGTCTACCATTCTCATCTATCTTCTCCATAGAGAAAGAGAATTTGTTGACTTGGAAGAAAACGGATAGGTATGCCAGTATTGAACAATACCAGAACATGCCTCTTGTGGCGAAATTTATGAATTGTTCATGAATGTTGTCCACCAGAAACCTGTTGTAGTTGAACTGTGTAGTGGGTTTCTCATCGGTGGAGAAAATGGATAGAAAACCCAAAATGGGTTCATCTACCCATTGATCTGAAAAATATCCAAGCAAGGCACATAGTGACATGATGAACTGGTTTCCTTTTATTGAGAACAGGGAGGAAGGATAAGGGGGGTTTGTGGTGGGGAGCTGAGCGGATTGAGGAAATGACAGCTTCTGGTAGATCTCTTTGATGATTTTGAGGTTAAACGGTGAGGCAGATTCGGTTCTAGATATCTGCATCATTTGGTCGATGGTTTCTGGTGTGATGAGGAAAAGAATTTCCCCAGACTAGTACACAATGTCTCTTTATTCGGGGATATAATGGGCTTGGCACTTAAGGGCGAATTTTGGGAAGTGGTGAATCTGGGGGAAAAGATACAAGCGTAGGTTGGACTCTGAGAGCCCAATTTCATCACTCTGTTCTAGGAAAATTTATTTAAGCCATGACTATAGGTCCACGAAGTCGAATTCCCAATTTGTGTCTGTGATTAAATAGTCTTTGTCGGCCAAAGGAATCCTGTCGAGGTCGACAGGAGGCGGGAGAAAAGGATTCTCCTCTCCTTCTGTTCTCTTTGATTTTGGTGCCATCACTGTAACAATACCTGCAAATAAAACAAACGGTTAGCAAGAATGTCTATGGTTTTGGGCAACTGGCCATAACAGAGACGAAACGGGAGAAAATTCTTTGGTGTGACAGGAAAAGGTATTTTTCTGGTGAGATGATATAGTAAGTGAATGGAAGAAGACGGGAAATGGTGGTTTCGAATGAACGGATATCCGTTGGGTGCGAAAGACAGGTCAACAGGCTAATGGATAAGTCAGCCAGTAATAAATTTCCAATGGATCGTTTGGAGTGTGAGATGGCAGGTAATGATGAATGGCGAATACGGCTAGGTGACACGACAGGTGTTTATTGGGGAAAAAGGCCACGGTGACGAGACTCACCGTAGGTGATCTAGGGAGAAAAAATAGACATAGTTATGGGACGTGGCTGTAAATTCTAACCTTGTACAATATCTATTGCAAACTTATATTCAGAAAATAATAGAAAAGATACAATGGCAAATACAAACATTACACAGAGATTTTTCACCTGGAAACCCAAATGGGGAAAACCAGCATATATGATATTAATACATTGTTTTGCATTGTTTACAATACAATATACATATAGGAGCCAGCGGCATCCAAAACCCTAACCCAATGACGTGGATTAGTCCAAAACCCTAATTCCTTAACCGAAAATAGAAAACCATTGGCAATAAAAACCATGTGTTGAAAAACCACCTAATATCATGTGGTCCCGGAAATATGTCATCCCGATAATATGTCATCCCGAAAATATGTCATCCCGGAAATATGTCGGCCCAGCGGAAAGAATATATACTACTCGCGCAAAGAATATAACACATACCCAACATTCTCCCACTTGTTGTTTTCTTTGCACACAGGGGGTTACAAGGTTACATAGTCAACAATCCAGGGTAGCAATGCCCATG